>VWZE01022702.1:42787-54721 GCA_013396675.1 Eubucco bourcierii
ATGCTATAGCTTTAAATTAAAATGAGGAGTAGACTAAACAAAAGAATAGAATATTAATGAATATGTATTAAATGAGAAAGATTTAATAACCAAAGTTGTATAAATGATGATAGATTTGTGTGATTTGGTGTTTGCTTAGATGAATAGTCACCTTTCATTCCTATATTTGCAAATACATAATTAAATCAGCAGACCTCAGCTCTCTGTATATATTGACACAAATTACCCCACTTGATGTACAACATTAGAAGACAAGAGAGTCCATTTTTTCCAGCAGTCTGTGGAGCTTTAACCCTACACAAAACAACAGTTTTTCTTACCATCTTTTTATGACAAGCATTTAACATTTATCTTCAATGCTTTTGATCAGAAGCTACTTCCAAAGTACTAACATCAAGAGGCAATTTACTTCTTAGTGAGAAAAAAAAAAAAAAAAAAGTAATATTAGCTGTTAGTGACAGTATCACACCACCTTTCCCCTAAGTGTTTGACTTTTATAGAGCTTTCTTTACAAAACATATTTATGCATATTTATTGGGTATGGCCAGCATGGATGAGATGTTTCATGTCTCCTAGCATCTTGCTCACCTGAAGTAGATTGCAATAAATACGCATGGAATGAAAACAAAGAAAATATGTCAAGCAAACTGTAACCCATCTGTAGTAAGCAGCACAAAGAGTGCTATGCTGACATGATCTTCAAAATCATCAAATTTATACAGTAACGAACATACATAATCTTGTTCAATTTTTCTTTGAAGAATATATTTAAATTTATAGCCTGTGCAATGATCATTGGCAGGAAGCCGTATTCTGTTTAAGCATTTATTTGATGTTCTCCTTCTGGAGCAAGAAAGAACTATTACTAATTCTGAATTCAGTGTTTCCATACCATTCATGAATTCACTGATCTCTTGTAGGTTCCTTTGCTTTCCTTAGTATGTTGCTGTTGGACCAGAAAGCTTCACATTACTTGTGGGCAGGTTCAGGCTGGATGTTAGAAAGAAGTTCTTCCCAGCAAGAGTGATTGCATTGGAATGGGCTGCCCAGGGAGGTGGTGGGGTCACAGTCTCTGTTTAAAAGGAGACTGGATGAGGCACTGAGTGCCAGGGTTTAGTTAATTAGAAGGTGTTAGGTGACAGGTTGGACTGGATGATCTCAGAGGGTTGCAGCAACTCTGCTCTAAGGACAGGTTGAAAGAGTTATGGTTCTGCTACCTGGAGAAGAGAAGGCTTCCAGGAGACCTTAGAGTAGCATCTTTGTGGCCTCCTCTGGACCCACTCCAACACTTCAATGTCCTTCCTGTGCTGGGGGCTCCAGAACTGCACACAGGACTGCAGGTGGGGTCTGAGAAGAGCAGAGCAAAGAGGCAGAATCCCCTCTCTTGCCCTGCTGGTCACGCTGCTCTTGTCGCAGCCCAGCACTCTGTTGCTGTCTGGGCTGCTTGCACACACTGCAGGCTCATGTTGAGCTTTTCATAAACCCAGACCCCCATGTCCTTTTCCTCAGGGCTGCTCTCAGCCATTCCCCACCTAGCCTGGAGTTGTGCTTGGGACTGTGCCTTCCCCAGTACAGGACCATACAGATTTCCTCAGAAAAATAAGTGAGGCACAAGGACCTTGCAGGCTATTTAAAAAGAGAAGATGCCCTACTCCATGGACTAAAAAAACCCCAAAACCAAACAAAACCCAAACAAACAATTAAAAAAAACCCAACCCATCCCAAGCAAACAAACAAAAAAAAAACCCAACACAAACAAACCCCACCACAGAAGTAAGAATATATATTTTAAATATTATTTTAAATCAGTAAAAAAATTAATGTTGCATTAACAAACTATTAAGAAATTGAATTACTAAAACTTGCCTACACATTTAGTAAGTGCAAAATAGAATCACAGAATATCAGGGTCTGGAAGGGATCTTGGAAGATCATGTGGTCCAACCCCCCCTGCCAGAGCAGGATCACCTAAAGCAGATATCACTGAAACCCATCCAGATGGTTCTTGAATTATTTCTCCTGATAATGACTGTGTTGTCTGAAAATATGCCTTCCTAGTCTTGCAGTGTAATTTTTGAGACAACACTGCATATTTGGTGTAAATTCTATGTTTAGATAGTTAACTGGCTAGTTCCCTGATTATATTAGAGCTTTATTTCAGTGTATGGTGGTTTTGGAGCCCAGGTTGCTTTTAAAAAGCCACACAGTTGAGTTCTCCAGGAGGACCAGAGAAGTCTAGGAGGTGGACCCCAGAAATTGTAATTTTGTAATTCAATCTCATAACTCTTCCATCACTTTATAGGTGGGCAGCAAAGCCAAATATTTCTCTTTTTCTACCTTTCTTTGGCTTTTTCCTGAAAGAGTCTTTATCTGGTAACAATGAGGGAGTAAACCTGCCTGTGGCTTTGAAGGCTGGACTGAATTTCTTCCTGCGCACTCAAGGTCTCTTTGGGCCTAACAGGAGACAGTCCAGGAGGAGAAAATAAACACTAGGGTTTTGTGGTTTAGTTTGGCTGGGGAGAATGTTTTAGGGGAGTTTTCACGTATCTGTATCTGCATTAGGTGTATTAATGTGATTTAAGGATTAATATATATTCTGTATTTTCCTGTACATCTTTAAATACAATTTTCTGTATTCCTCCCCAATTCAGTCAGAACATCTTTATTTTACTTCCTTTGAGATTAAAATTTATTTCTGTCCTCCCTTTAAAACTTAGACACACTGGTAGTCCTTAAGATAGTCTGTTATTCAACACTCTTTCCAAAACTGTGGCTAAGATAATACACTTTCCAGGTGGTTTTCTAGATTTGGCTTTTACCTCATATGATTTGCACTATGAGAAAGGTTCGGTTTTATTTGAAAGACAAATAAATTAGTAAGTTAGTTCCACTAAGTACACTAGTGGAAGATACAAGAGAAAGAGTTAGTGTTCTTATCCACCAACAAAATGCATCCAAAAATATAAATGTATAAATTCTTGTCGAAACAAATACACTCACACAATACTATCCAATTGTATTCCAGGTTTTTCAATTTCTCTCAGAAATTGCCCCAATGCATACCAAGAAAGAAATGTGATATTAAAAAACAAGAATTTGAATTGAGAATATAGTGTCTGACACATTCAGACTTTGAGAAATATGCAAAAAGTTCTTAACATTTTTTTCATAAATTAATTTCATCATTGTCATGGATTGAGTTGAACCTGCTGCTATCCCTACCGTGTTGCAGTCGTGTCAGTTTCAAAAATGAAAGTGCTAACTGGAGCAAAGTATTATGTGGCTTGAAGTTCGGATTGCTATGTGGAAGGCTTCCTGTTCCTGTTGCTGCTTCTGGGTTCCAGGTTCTCTGGTGTGGTTTCATTTCTGCAGGCAAAGGCACTGAGTGGGAGTCAGATAGTTGCTAGTTTTGGTTTTCTGTTTTATGTTGTGTTTTTTTTCCCCTCTACGTATTTCACAGAATTATAGAATTGCAAAAACATTCAGGTTGAAAAAGACCTTCGGGATCACCAAGTCCAACCAATAACCCTACCCTACAAAGTGCATCCTAAACCATATCCCCAAGTACCATATCTAAATGACTGTTAAACACATCCAGGGTTGGTAACTCAACCATCTCCCTGGGCAGCCCATTCCAATGTCTGACCACTCTTTCCATAAAAAAAATTTGCTAATATCTAATCTAAATCTATAAATTCACAGTTAGAGGCCATTCCCTCTTGTTCTATCACTAATTACCTATGAGGAGAGACCAGCCCCAACCTCTCCACAATGTTCTTTCAGACAGCTCTAGACAGCAATGAGGTTTCCCCTCAGCCTCCTCTTTTTTTCAAACTAAACAACCCCAGCTCCTCCAGTTGCTCCTCAGAAGATTTATTCTCCAGGCCCTTCACCAGCTTTGTTGCCCTCCTCTACAGTGTCAAAGGCTTTTCAAAAGTCTAGGGAACCTTTCCCTCATCCAATAGTCAAGTCATCTTGTCATAAAAAGAAATCCTGCTCTTCAGGCAGTCCCTATCCTTCATAAATCCATGCTGACTCAGCCTGATCCCCTGGTTGTTCTCTATATGACATATAGTGGTGCTTGAGAAGATCTGTTCCATGACCTTTCCTGCTATCAAGGTGAGACTGACAGATTCTCCTTTTTTCCTTTCTTGTATATAGGTGTCACATTTGCTACTCTTCAGTCCATTGGGACCTCCTCACTTATCCAGAATTTTTGGTTTCTTCAGAAGGACTGTATTTCTTCCGGAAATATGCTAAGATAAAGTAATCATGTATTGTAATCTAATCTGGAAATATGCTAAGATAAAGTAATCTAATAATATAATTATTAGATTAATTATATTATTAGCTAAGATAATTACGCATTGCGCTCATGATCTCCCATGTTATATTAAACTCTTACCTTTTTATCTCAACCCTGAGTTCTATGTGCTACTCTTCCCCTTATTTTTGTGTTGGGGGAGCAGGCAGGTTAGTCCTTGTGCCAAACCATTACAATCATATTGGTACAAAGTGGTAATTGACTGAAATAGCCTAAATTATCACTGAAAATACAAGCATCATTTTGCTAGAAAATCTGAAAAGAAACTGAGCTATAAGGATGATGATATGGTTTCCCTTTTTAGTCAAAAGAAATGTGTGATGTAAAAACAAGATATTTCTTAAATAAATCAAAGTGCTAACAAATATAAACTCTAAGAGAAAATTTACTGCAAACTGTTTAAATTGTTACATAGCTAATGCAATATTTTGCCGATAAAGCAAATAATATATTCCAGTGTTTTCTACTCAGAATATCAACATTTAACAGTAGATTTCAGTTTTGCACGATTGATCAATAAATATATATTGCAACATATGTATATTTTTCTTTCCTATGTTTTCCTTTTTGAATACCAATAAAATAGTTGATGTGTTTCCCTTCACTTTTATTAACTGTTTTCTAATTACATAATTTTTTCTTTAGTCAATTCAAAATCTAAAATTAATAGATGTGAAGATAACAATATTGATTATTTGGTGTGTGTTGTTAAGTACAATTTGAGAACTGAATGATGACAAATAGAAAACAATAAATCAGCAATTTCTAAGTTCTAAGTTGGCAAACCTTTGGCGTACTGATCTAGACAAGATTTGAGTTATACTGCTGGAAAAATGTGTCTTAGTACCCATACCCAGTATCAAGGTTACAGCAAACAAGGTGACAATGACAGACTGCATTGTTCAGGAAGTAGTATATAAATCCAACAAGGTGGTATAACTATGATTGTATACTGCAGTATTTATATGTCACATTGAGTAGTGTATAAAATACCGGTTAGCACACCAAAGCAAGAAATACAGTAGCCCTGCTTGAAAGTGACAGATGTTAAAGATTTATAAAAGGTTGAAGAAACAGGTTATGTTTTAATAAAGTGTCCTAAATGGCATTATTAGGATTAAGATTATTGATAAAGAAGATACCAATAACCTTCGAATAACACTGACAATGTATCTGTATATAAATGTATATTCTTATTTATATACCCTGAATATGACAATTTTACTATCTAGCAGCTCCAGACAGCCCCATCTTTGCTATTCTACACTCTTTCAATTGCATTTCAGCCTTAAAAACTTTGCTCAGCAGTTCATCCACATTGGTCCAAAATGAGAAATAATAAATTTAGTTGTCTTATCTTTCAGATCAGAAATCTTGTATTTAGACACATCAGTTTTGAGACTTCATTTTTTCCCTCTATCAATATATTTGCTGTGTAGTTATATCTTTAAAGAAGCCAGAAAAGCAACACATGGAGTTAGAAAGAATTTTAATCTTGTGAAAGTAAAATTTAGCAACATTGCCATAACTTAATGGCATTAAATTAACACTACTAAGTTCACTGATAAATCACGTCCCTAAGAAACATGTCTACACTTCTGAGTAACTCCAGGGATGATGATCCATCCACTTGGGTAGCCTGTTCCAGTGCTTGACAACATTTCCAATGAAGACATTTTCCTATGTTCAGTGTTTCTGTGTAGAACCTTTCTACCCTCCAGCAGATCAAAACTCACACTCAATTTAGTGCCATCAACAAACTTACTGAGAGTGTATTTGACTCCCTCATCAAGACCACTGATAAAGATACTAACGAGAACTGGCCCCAGTTCCCCTGGGGAAACCCACTTGTGACCAGTCACCAAGTGGATTTAACTCTATTCACCACAACTACTAATTCAAATTAGTCATATTCTGCATTGGGGAATCTAAGATAAAATATTAGATTTCAGAATTTTTACCGAGTTATGAATGAAATTATTTGTTTTCACAGTAAATCAGTTTATGTAGTGAATATTGGATGATTCACAAAATTTTATTTCTGAATATCTGGTTAACACAGTTATTAGTGCACAGGGAAAAATAACATTCATCTGGTAAGTATCTGTATAAGTTTCCATTTCAGAGTTCCTTTATTTTAAGCTCTCTTTTATAAGACACTGAAATTTCTTATTTAACATTGAACATTTCAGAACTTTCTTAGAACAATATGCATAGTTACAGTGCTACATAACTAAATTATAAACTACATTTTTTCCTTTTTATTAAATAAGGGAGCATGAAATACCTCTTTTAGAATGTTTCGTGTATTTTTAACCATAAAATGAAAACTCTAGCAAATAAAAAGTGAAAAATCAGATCTAGTCATTCTCCTATAAAAGGGGAAAAGAACAGATCGTTGCCCTTCTTGTTATTTTTCACTGTTGTGACAGCAAAGGACTTAGTCAATATCTTGAGGGGTAACACAATACAGAAGGAATCCTTGAATAGACAGACATTGAATCAATCAAAGCCTCACCTCCTGACACTAATGAGATTATTGTCTAGAATTAAATATTTTTAAAATTCTTTTTAAAGGGAAATAACCCACTTCAATGCAGACACCTCATTCTTCTTCTCTTAACATGGTCATTGGGTAGCTGGATGAAGTCAAGAGCTGACATGAAGTTCCTTTAGTGGGTTCGATCTGGGAATTCAAGACCAGTGGGAATGGTAATTTACAAATCCTTCTACAGGAAGAAAATAGTTTACATCTGTGTAACATTTTTTCCTAGATCTATACCAGCTTACAGTCTGATGTTATTAGTGTCACTCCTATAGAGTAAGGCACTTTCCCCTTTATTGCACAACTTAAGTTTTGGAAAAATCTTTCCATATAGAGATGACACTTTGCCGGAAGATAAATCAGTAGCCACTACTCCAAGTTACTCTAAGTCCTATTATTGCAATAAATTTCTCCTCAGCATCCCAAGTAAGTACTTTATTACTGAATATTCCCCCTATTCCTCTTTTATTCAGAGAAAAGTAGAAGTGAATGAGTATGTCAGCTGAAGATCCTAAACTGACAGGCTTAGTCATTGATGCTAACCTTTATGAACCCTATAGACTTCTGTTTAAATAACAGCTCCTTCAGGAGACATAAGCCAAACTTATGATCCTTTAAAAAAGGGACTATTTACTACAGACATTGGAAGAGAAGTAGTATTTTTTCAGTGTCTGGGAATGTCTTACATAATGCTATTTGCTTAGACTAACAGAAATACAAAAATGTTCGTAAATTTTATTAAATGGGTTAATCTGAGTTGCTAAAGAAAGGTTTTGAAATATGTATATAGAAAGGGAATTCATCATTGTAATTCCCTTTGATTTTGGACTGAAGTTTGGGGTTTTTTTGTTGATTTGTTGTGGGGGATTTTCATAATCTTTTCTATATACAAATTATTTAGGCTGATTTGCTTATGTGTCTACCTTTCAGACAATCATGCTTGAAATTCTTGAGCATCAATCCAAATACAGTCCATCCTTCATTTGTATTTGGTTACAGACTCTAAATATTTTGTACTTGTGCATTTTTCTTGTCAACAAGATTACAAAAATCATTTTTTATAAAGAAAGTAGTATATAGAGGATTATTAACATGTGCAGAGTTACTTTATAAAGTTGTAAACTGTGTTTAAATGTATGGAGCAGTAATTAAGGTTAAAGGAAAATTACATTTATATCAATTTCTAAATCAATAAATCACAGCTATGTCTCAGTAATTTATTGGAGGTTTTTGATGTTTTGGTTTTGGTTGCTTTTTGTTTGTGAGGTTTTTGTTGTGGTTTCGGGGTGGTTGTTTGTTTTTCAATGTGAAACAGAAGGTTTATAAACACAGAAGCTTTATAAACTTGGTAATAATGTCTATTTTAATGGGACTGTCAAAGGTAGTTCATACACATGAATTAATGAGCTGGAAACAAAAACCTCTGTCACCCAGAAAAAAGACAGAGAACTAAGAGATGGGGAGAATGGAGGCAGATCCCTCTCTGGTGAGGCAGGAGAGCCCCCTCTCAATTGTCCCAGTCTTCCGAGTTGCCCACACAAAATAGATTCTTGAAACAGAGAACTAGATGAAAGAGGATGGAGATTAATGTCCATGAATACAACTACCCAGGACTTGTCAGGCAGTCCCACAACTTAGGACTAGTGCAAGTAAGAAAATAAGAAAGGTGGTAGTAATATGGGATTCCCTTTTCAGGGGAACCTGCGGCCAAATTTGCAGGCCTGATCCATGCCTGAGGCACAGTTTAGGGACGTTTCTAGTGGACTCCCCAGTCTGGTACAGCCATCAGACTATTACCCTCTGATGGTTATGCAGATGGAGAGATGAGGCAATGGATAGAAGTACAAGTTATTAAAAAGACTTCAGGGCTTTGGGAATACTACTTGAGAGCTTGGAAGCACAAGTAGTGTTCTCCTCAATCCTTGTAGTGACAGGAAGAGGTATCAAAGGAAAGAAAAAAATCCATGTGATCAACACATGGCTCAGAGGTTGGTGCCACCAACAGAACTTTGGGGTTTTGACTATGGGGAAGTTTTCTTGTCACCAGATGTACTGGCGACAGATGGAGTTCATCTGTCCCATAAGGGGAAAAGAATCCTTGCACATGAGTTGGCTGGGCTCATTGACAAGAATTTAAACTAGTTTTAACAAGGGATGAAGATGTAGCTGGCCTTGCCACTGTGGGCCCTGGGTGTAATAGCCAAATGCTTCTGGAGCATTGTATTGGCATCTTAGATAATCAGAAGGTTTACCACCCCTCAAGCATGAAAATTACTTCCTCCCTTCCTTCAATTCCCTCCCTGAAACGTTTATGCACTGATGCATGCAACACGGGCAATAAACAGGAGTTGTTGTTACACTGTGTTACATGGAAACTACAATATAGCAGCCATCAGGAAAACCTGGTGGGATGACTCTCACAACTAAAGTGCTGTAGTCGATGAATACCAACTTTTCAGAGGAGATAGGCAAGGAAGAAAAGGTGGCAGAGTGGTCCTCTATGTTAGGGACACATGAAACCATACAAATTAATGAATGTACTGAAAGGATTGAATCCTTATGGGTAAGATTAAGGAGCAAGGCCAGCAAGAGTGATATCATAGTAGGAATCTGTTATAGACCGCCCAAGCAGGATAAAGAGGTGGGTGACATTTTTCATAAGCAGTTGAGAGAGGTCTCACAATTGTTCCCGCTTGTTCTTGTGGAAGACTTCTATTTCTCAGATGTCTGCTATAAATACAATACAGCTGGGAGAGAACAGTCCTGGAGTTTCCTGGAGTGTGTAGAAGATAAATTCCTGATACAACTGGTGAAGGAGGCAACCAGGGAAGGTGTCCTCCTGGACCTGCTTCTTCTGAACACGGAAGAACTTGTGGGGGAAATAAAGATTATGGTTATCTAGGGACCAGTGATCAGGAGATGATTGAGTTCTCTATCCTTGGGGAAACAAGGAGAGGGGTAAGTAAAACTACCACCATGAACTTCTGGAGGGCAAACTTTGGCCTGTTTAAGAGACTGATTAACAAAATCCCTTAGGAAGCCACTCTGAAGGATATAGAAATCCAGTAAGGCTGGACATACTTCAAGAGGGAAGTCTTAAAGGCGCAGGAGCAGGCTGCTCCTGTGTGCTGAAAAAAGAGTTGCAGGGAAGTTGTCTGAGCTGTCTGAATAGGGGTCTTTGGCTTGACCTCAAGAACAAAAGGAGTCTATGGCTTTTGGAAGAGGGGACAGGTCTCTCATGAGAACTGTAAAGATGCAGTGAAGTTATGCACGGAGAAAATTAGGAGAGACAAAGAACAGCTAGAGCTCAATCTAGCTACAGCCGTTAAGGATAATAAGAAATGTTTCTATAAATTCATTAA
This sequence comes from Eubucco bourcierii, assembly GCA_013396675.1. Taxonomy (NCBI): domain Eukaryota; kingdom Metazoa; phylum Chordata; class Aves; order Piciformes; family Ramphastidae; genus Eubucco; species Eubucco bourcierii. The sequence continues at coordinate 53,019 of VWZE01022702.1, forward strand.
CAACAAAAGGAGCACTAGCGAAAATCCCTATCCTTTACTGGATGCAGAAGGAAACATAGTGACTAAGGGTGAGAAGGCTGAGGCATTCAATGCCTACTTTGCCTCAGTTTTTAGCACTGGAAACAGAAGTTCCCTGGACATCCAGCCTCATGAGCTAGAAGGCAGGGAGTTATTGGTTGGACTTGGTGATCCCCAGGGTCTTTTCCAACCTGAGCATTTCTGTGATTCTGTGATTCTGGCAATATGTATTTGGAGCCCAAAAAGTTGTTTGTATCTTGAGCGGCATAAAAAAAAACTGTGCCGAGCAGATCAGGGTAGATGATTCTCCTCCTCTACTCCACTCTTGTGAAACCCCATTTGAGTCTGGAGTCTCCAGCATAAGAAAGACAGACCTGCTTGTGTTGGACCAGAGGAAGGCCACAATCAGGGGACAAGAGAAACTCTGTTATAGAGACGGGTTGTGACAGCTGGGGTTGTTTAACCTGGAGAAAGGAAGGATGAGAGAATACCTTATGGAGCCTTCCAGTGTTTAAACAGGGCCTAGAGGAAAGATGGGCAGAGAACCTTTACCAGGAATTATAGTGAGAGGATGAGGAATAATGGTTTCAAACTAAAAGCAGGTAGATTTAGATCAGGCATTATGAAGAAATTAATTACTTTGAGGGAGATGTGAGATTGGTCAAAGAAATCATGGCTGCCCCTTGCCTCAAAATGTTTAAGGCCAGGTTAGATGTAGCTTCTAACAATCTGATCTAGTAAAAGGTGTTCCTGTTCATGACAAGAGGACTAGAACCAGATAATTGCTAAGGTCCTTTTTCAACCCCCCCAAAAATCTATGATTCTATAATTCCATGATTTTACAATTCTATTATTTGAATATACATTTTGTGGCACAGCACGCTAAGAAAGTTAATGAATTTAAGACTCCCTTTTATAAATCTCTGAATATATATAGTGACATACATCCTAAAATTATTTGCAATAATCATATTACTCAAACTCAGTGTGATAGTTCAAATTTAGGTAAATTCAATATTGAGTCAAAACAGTGGAGAATAAATAACAAACCTGAGCTCTTGAGAGAAATTTCTGAAAGAATATTGTAAGCTGATTGAATAATGCTGAAACACTATAATGATCTCACTTTTTACAGAAATTTTAGGAAGGAAAGCAAAATCCTAAAATGAAAAAGAACTGCTTGCAGTTATCTTCTATCCTTTATATAAAATGCAGTTCTCTGGGAATGACTTTCACTTATTTCTGGCAGACTAAAATAATTCTGCAATTTTTTAGCAACAGTTCTTTATAAGGCAATAAAGTAACCACACACACTCATTATCTTTTAATTACCTATTGGTTGTGGAAATTATACTTAAAGTATCAATGCAAATAGTAGGTGGAGGAGGTAGAGTCAACATATCTTCGACAACTGGGGTTTTTTGAGTATAGACAGAGGATAAAAAGAAAAAGAAAAAAAACCCCAACCATTTTTATATTTAAAAACATTTCTTCCAGAAAGTTTCATTTTTTGCAACCAAGCTAAGAAACCCCTGAGGAGACAAGTTGAATGAAGTGTATATTTAGTTGAATGCAGACTGAAGCACTTGCTTTCCCAGTATTTTCCATTGGTACTTCAAGGACAAAGGAGGAGGAATTCATGAGGTTGTGCACTTGTGCTGGTTTGAGGCTAATTGGAATATTTT
>VWZE01022703.1:13462-34326 GCA_013396675.1 Eubucco bourcierii
CACCGGAGCTCCGGGAGGGAAGGGCCTGCCAGATCCGGACGGAGTTTGTTGAGAGTTCGGTAAGACCCCATCCTGGTGCCCCGGTACCCCCCAACCCGGGGAGCAGGGAAGCCAGGCAGAGGGATGAGCAGAGGGTCACACCGCGCATGCTCGGCAGCTGCGGTGCTGCAACACGGCCGCTAGTTGGCGCTAAGGCTTCGCTATGGCAGCTCCGCGACGGGGCGGCCGAAGGCGCCCCGGGACCAGCTCCGGACCGCTGACCCATTTCTGGACCGCTGAATAACCGCAGCCCGAAGAGAACTGTTTCCCGGCAGCGAGATGCTCGTTTCCAGGTTAATAGAATCACAGAGTCACAGACGGGTTTGGGTGCGAACGGATCTTTAAAGCTTATCCGGTTCCAACTCCCCTGCAGCCTGCAGGGGTATTTGCAACTAGAGCAGGCTGCTCAGAGCCCCAAACAACCTGACCTGGAATTGTTCCAGGGATGGGACATCTCCCACCTCTCTGAGCAACCTGGGTCTGTATCTCACCACTTTTAGCATAAAAATTTTCCTTCTTCTCTCCAGTCTGATTCTCCCTCTTTTAGTTCAAATCAGCCCCCCTTGTCCTATTACAACAGACCCTGCTCAAAAGCCTCACTCTTTGTTTCTTGATGGCCCCTTTAAGTACTGAAAGACCATCAGAAGGTATCCCTGGAGCCTTCTCTCCCTGGAGCGAATGTCCCTGGAGAGAATTCTCTCCCCGAACATCCCGAACTCTCTCAGCCTGGCCTCACAGCAGAGCCCTTCCAGCTCTCCCGGCATTGCTGTGCCCTCTTCTGGACCCTCTCACGTCTCTCCTGTGCTGAGGACTCCAGAGCTGGCCCCAGAACTGTAGGCGTGATCTCAGCAGAGTGGAGTAGAGGGACAGGATCACCTCCCTCCACCTGCTGGCCACACATCTTTGGATGCAGTCCGCGGTTATACTCCCTGCTTTGGCTCTTTATCCAGCCCCTGTCCACTCACGGTACTGCATCGAGCTGCTTCTTTCATTTCTTGTTACATTGTGAGCAACCCATTGGAAAGGGCATTTAATTACATCACCTCGGTGTCCTCAGAGCAACATGCAACTGCCCCCCTCCCCCCCACGAAGGACCCTGACTCCACAGCTTCCCTTGGCAGCCTGCTCCAGGCTCTGGCAACTACTAGAGAGGGTCCACCGGAGGCTATGCAGATGCTGGAGAGCCTGGAGCATCTGTGTGAGGAGGAAAGGCTGAGAGCCCTGGGGCTGTTCAACGTTGAGAAGAGCAGCCCGAGAGGGGATCTGATCAATGTGTATAAATATCTAAAGGGTGGAGGACAAGAGGATGGGGCTGGGCTCTTCCCAGTGGGGCCAGTGATAGGACAAGGGGCAACAGGCACAAACCAGAACACAGCAGGTTCCACTTAAACTTAAAGAGCAACTTCTTTGGTGTGAGGGTGCTGTTGCCCGGGAGCAGGCTGTGGAGTCTCTTTCTCTGGAGAGCTTCCAACCCCACCTGGGTCTTGTGATCCCGAGCAAGGTGCTGTGGGTGCCTCTGTTTTAGCAGAGGAGTTGAACTGGATGATCTGCAGAGGTCCCTTCCAGCTTCCACCGTGCTGGGATCCTGGGATCCCGTGGCTGCTGTTCAGCAGCAGCTCCTCTCGTCCCGACTCGAGGAGGAAGCTTTCTATTAAAACCTCATCGCAGCCTCTGCCTCCAGCTCTCAGGAGCCCCACGCTCAGTGGGACCATGCGGGTGTCTGGATCTATTTTGTAGTTAAGGGAAGGGGATCTGAGAGCAGCAGGCAGGGAGGCAGCGTGCTGTTCATTCATAAATCACACAGCAGATGCTGGGGCCAGTGGGGTGCATGATGGTGACAGTTTTTAACCCCTGAGTGTCACCGCTAAAAGGGGCTCCCATGGGGCAATTACAGGCGCTGCAGGCAGAGGTTCCTGCGGGAGGAAGCTGCGTGGCTCAGGGGGAGAAGTAAGGGGAAATTGGGCTGGGGGAGAAGAGGCAGTGGCTGCCCCAGGCATAAATCAGGGAGAAGCCTGTGCTCGGGTGAGGGACCAGCTCCCAGAGCCTGTTGACGACTCCAGCAGTGCTGCATTGGGCTCTGCTCTGCTGTTGCTGTGCCCCAGGCTCGGGTGATGCCCACAGCAGGGGAAACCCTTCTTCAGCACCTGCTTCCAGGGCCAGGGCTGAAGCTTGGCATCAAATTCTGAGCCAGGACATCCATTAACCCCATGGGAGCCACAGCTGCTTAGTTCCACCTTGCTGTCTGCACACACAACACTGGCACCCAGCATCCAGGATTCTTGCTTGGGACAGCAAGAAGATTTTTTGGAGGAGTTTTTGAAATGCTGTGCCAGGGAAAACCAATCTGAGATTCCCACCTGGTTGCCTGGGACTAAGTTTCAAGGCATGAAGTGACATGAAGAGTGGCAATAGCTTCAAATTGGAAGGAGCTGGATTTAATTGAGAAACTAGGATGAAATTCTTCCCCATGAGGGTAGTGAGGCACTGGGACAGGTTACCCAGAGAAACTGTGCAGGCTCCATCCCTGGAATTGGTCAAAGCCAGGTTGGATGGAGCCCTGAGCAACCTGGGCTACTAGGAGCTGTGTCCCTGCCCATGGCAGGAGGTTGGAACCAGATGGTCTTTAATGTTGCTTCCAACACAAAGCATTTTGTGGCTCTTTAATTCTTTCACCATCAACTCAACAACAAGAAGAGGCCATGGCAGAAGTGGTCATTGACTCTCCTCACAGCTCTGGGGCTTGCCTATTTTGTACCAGAGCATTTCATTACCAATCCTTATTTCAATCAACATCCCCAGGTAGATGCTCCACATATATGTGCACCTCCCAGGTAGATGCTCCACATATATGTGCACCTCCCAGGTAGATGCTCCACATATATGTGCACCTCCCAGGTAGATGCTCCACATATATGTCTACCTCCACACGTGGGCATCCACACACATGGGCACCTACACACATGTGCTCAGGCACTTGGGGACCAGAGCAATGAGCCCCAAGTTGTCACCACAGGACATACCAGGAGGGATTTATCATCTCTCTAAACAAGAACCAGGACCCACCAGGATTCAGCTCTGCCCCAACCAACACCAGCCCATGGTGAGCACCCTGAGCTCTGCAAGCAGCACCAACAGGTTGAGGTGGGGTACTCAAAAGCTGTGAAGCTCTCTAGGTTGTGGATGCTCTCTCCCTGGGGGTGTTCAAGGTGAGGTTGGATGAGGCCTTGAGTGACCTGTGCTAGTGGGAGGTGTCCCTGCCTATGGTAGGGGGTTGGAACTAGATGATCTTTGAGGTCCCTTCCAACCTTTCCATCCTATGATTCTATGATCCTACAGCTCCCTGAAAGGAGGCTGGAGCAAGGTGGTGTTGGTCTCATCTCCTGAATAACTAAAGGCAGGATGAGAGCAAATGGGTTTAAGCTGTGCCAGGGCCGGTTTAGATTGGACATTGGGAAAAAAATTCTGTACCAGGTGAGTGGTGAGACATTGGAACAGGCTGCCCAGGGTGGTGGTGGAGTCACCATCCCTGAAGGTGTTCAAGAAGCTGCAGCTGTGGCACTTCAGGACGCGGCTCAGCGGCTTGCAGCTGAACTCCATCTCAAAGGTCTTGTCCAAGCTTACTGCTTCTGTGCCTCTGAGTGACTTAAGAGCACGAGTGCTATTGACGTGGCTCTGAAGTCACCCAAGTGCCATTCTTCATTGTCTGGGGCCACAGTTCTGCTCTGCCCACAAGAGCCTGCCAAGGAGGAGCACATCCAAGGGCTCACATCCTCCGCGCTATTGATAGCGTCGGAGCTCTCTTGGAGCGTTGGTTCCATCTGCCACTTCCACTCCTTTTTTTTTTTAATTTTTTTTAATTTTTTTTTTTTTTAAAAAAGATCCTAATGACTGTCAGATCCTTTTAGTCCTTAATTAATTTCAGAGTTCAACTGCAAATAGGAAACAAGGCAGCTTTTGCCCTTACGCATACGAATATTACTGTTCCATTTCATGTGGTCGCTGGTGGAATGCTGTTATTCATTCCTGCCTGCAATAAAAGCCACATGTTTTTAAAACTTTGCACTTGAAAAAAAACCCTTTTTTTTTTTTTTCTCTCTTTAGGAAAGAGATCAACTATGTTTTGTATGCATGGCATGAGATAAAAACTGGTTATAAATATTCAAAGAACACTCGGAGCTTTATGTTGGGTTTTTTAAAGCAAGCGAACGGAGAGAGAAGGGTAAAGGGAGGCTTGGAGTCAGTGGAGAATGCAAGCCCAAAGCTCCTTTAAGAATGTGCTTATGCAGAGAAAAGGAACTATTCATGCAAAGGTTATGGAGCACCTAAGGACATCTCATCTCCTCCCAAAATGCCCAAAGGTGGAGAGCACAACTGGAAACATTGGGCTTTGTTGGGAGCCACTCGAGTTCATGGCAGTTTCTTTCTCCTCCAGGCTGTCAGAGGAGGGTTTGGGGGATGCCATGCCTCGTGCCAAAGCCTGTGGGGAATGAGGACTCTTTTTGATGGAGACATCTCCAGTGGAGCTATTCCTCACGTTGGAGGGTAGGAGGTTGAAGTTGTGGTGAGCATTTCATGGGACTCCATCCATTAGCAGAGACCCACAGAATGCAGCCAGCTGGAAGAGACCTCCAAGCTCCTCTAGACCTGGCACCGAAGGGTCAAGACTAAACCATGTCCCTAAGCACCATCCCCACACACTGCCTAAACACCTGGGGGGGGCTCTTCTCTGGACAGACCCTTCCTCAAAACTTGGCACAGCTAACACCATCAGGGAAGGGACTGAGTACTGGGTCTGTGGGCAGTGCCCACGGTGAGGCTGTGCCCACGGTGAGGCCGTGCCGCTGGAGCCCGAGGTGATGCCAAACCCTTCAGAACCCAAAAGGCAATGTGGGGAGAAATTAAAGAAAAAAAAAAAAATTCCAAAGGAAAGAAAAGGGGAAATGTCTGGATGGTGAAAAGAGGAACTGAAAGGCACATGACAAAAGAGAAAAGTACAAGAGGGTGGATGCAGGAAAGCACAACATGATTTCTGACTCTGAGCAGGGGCACTCACAGGAGCTGCTGTCACGGAAGGGCTCCCGGGCAGGGTGCCCATGGGAAGGGAAATCCTCCTGCCCGTGCCCAGTGAAGCACTTTTGCAACACAGAAAAGCTGCAGAAAGTGGTTTCTTGTCTTGGGAAATAAGCTTTGCATTGGCATAACTGCCCCCATGGCTCATCCTCACGCCTGGCAGGGTGGGAAGGCCAAACTCCTGTCCCCACCACGCTGGGGGATGCTCAGTGAGGTTTATTGAAGGGCATTTTTCGTGCTGTTTGCCACAGCCTGGCCCAAAATGTTGGAGTGATGCTGGGTCTCAAATGGGTGTGCAGGCCTGAGGTCTGCAGGGTGGCAGGGAGCAGGGGCAAGGACCCCTGGGGGAAGGGCCTTGCACCCACACACCAAAAGTGTGGCTGAGAGATGTGCCCACACCCTGGCAGGGTGAGGGATCTGCACTGCCCTGAGCCAGGCTGAGCTGGGCTGCAGCTGCTGAGCGATGCCTTTGGGGAAGTCAAACGTGAAGAGAGGGAAAGTGAAGGCTGGGAAGGCATGTCAGAAACCCCCAGCCTAAGGTTTCACAACTTCTGGCTGTAAATACCTCTCAGAAATAGGATATTTGTGTCCCCCACCCCGAGCAGGGCAAGGGGATGCTGGCAGCTGCCTGCAGCAGGCATCAGACAGGGAACTCCAATTTCCCTTTTGGTTCAGGTCTGGTAGAGCATCTCAGGGGCAAGGTCTCAGCAAAAGCAGCTTTGTGAGTGCAAACAGACCAGCTGTGGGTGACTTCCCTGTGGGGCATCAGTGCTGCCAAGGGAACCCAGCCTGGTCACCCTGAGGGCACCTTGCTGATCTGAGAGCCCCCAATACCTCTTTAACCAAGCAGCCCAGGGATGGCAGCAGGACTGGACAGGTGATTGTCCCCCTGTGCTCAGCACTGGTGAGGCCAAACCTTGAGTTCTGGGGTCAGTTTTGGGTCCCTCACTCCAAGAAGGACATTGAGGTGCTGGAGTGGGTCCAGAGCAGGGCAATGGAGCTGGGGAAGGGTCTGGAGAGTAGGGCTGAGGAGGAATAGCTGAAGGAGCTGGAGGTGTTTAGCCTGAAGAAGAGGAGGCTGAGGGAAGACCTCATTGCTCTCTACACCTATCTGAAGGGAAGTGTAGAGGGGTGGGGGTTGGTCTCTTCTCCCAAGTCACAACTGTAGGACAAGAGGAAAAGGCCTGGAGTTCCACCAGGGGGGGTTTAGGTTGGACACAAGGAAAAACTTCTGTACTGAGGAAGTTCTCAACTCCTGGAACAGGCTGCCCAAGGCAGGGCTTGAATGCCCATCCCTGGGTGTATTTAAAAGCCATCTAGATCTGGTGCTCAAGGACGTGGTGTAGCAGTGGCCCTGGCAGAATTAGACAATGGTTGGGTTTGATGACCTTGAAGCTCCTTTCCAACCACAGTGCTGCTGTCATTTTGTGCTTTCCAAGGTGGCCTCAGGCATGGTTTGCATCTCTCTCCGAGGAGGGCGACAGGGTCCTGCTACCTGTCACTGGCTGACCACAGGGAAGCAGAGATGCCTCAAGGAGGCTTTGCTAAATTTCCAAAGTCCTTCCTGGAATATCCTGTTGATGGAGGTGGAAAGTTTCCCCCCACCACACACACACACATCTCCCCAACCTCAGCCTGCAATGCCTCACTGGGAAAGCCACCAACATGTCACAGCCACCAGCGGTGACATTGGCATCCTCCCCCCTGCTGCCTCAGCTCCATCTCCCACCCTGAGGTGGTTCCCCCATTTTCCCTTGCCTGGGTTGAACCCTGGTGGATGCAGAGCCAGGGGGGTGGGAGGGAGGCAGATCACAGGAGGTGCTTTATAGCCCTGCCTAAGCCAGCAGCTTTCATCCACACCAGGGTTTTCCCCACCTGTCCGCAGGCAGGTTGAGCTCTGCAGAGCGGTGCAAGCACAGGGGGGCTGGGGCTTGCTCTCCAGCAAGAGAATGGAATGGTGGGAAGAGACCTTTAAAGGTCCTCTTGTCCAACCCCCATCACCCTGCAGTGAGCAGGGACATCTGCAACCAGGTCAGGTTTCTCAGGGCCTCGTTAGGTTTGACCTCAAATGGAGTCAGAAATTGTCCCAATTCCACTCCAAAGAAAGTCCTGGCAAGGAGTAGCTTTTCCCATGCAAGGTGTTGGTCACCCTTCTGTGGTCACAGAATCACAGAAACATCCAGGTTGGAAAAGCCCCTCAGGATCACCAAGCTCAATCTATAATCTTGCTCTACAAGTCTGACCTTAAACCATCACAGGCTCAGAGGATGTCAGAGGGTAGAAGGGACCCAAAGAGCTCATCCAGTCCAACCCCCCTGCCACAGCAGGAGCAGACAATCCAGCTCAGGGCACACAGAACACATCCAGACAGGCCTGGAAATGCTGCAGAGAAGGAGACTCCACAGCCTCTCTGGGCAGCCTGTGCCAGGGCTCTGAGTGTTCAAGGTGGGTTTGGATGTGGCACTTGGTGCCATGGTCTAGTCTCAAGGTCTGTGGTAATGGGTTGGACTTGATGATCTTTGAGGTCTCTTCCAACCTTGGTGATACTGTGAGACTCTGATACTGGGACCCTTCCAGGCAAGAAGTTGCCCTTGTGTTGAGCTGGAACCTCCTGTGCTGCAGCTTCCATCCCTTGCTGCTTGTCCTATCCCAGGCAGCAGTGAGCAGAGCCTGTTCCCCAGTCCTGACCTCCAGCCCTCAGAGATTTAGAAACATTTATTAAATCCCCTCTCAGTCTTCTCTTCTCCAGACTAAGCAGCCCCAGGTCCCTCAGCCTCTTCTCAGCAGGCAGTGCTCAGTCCCCTCCTCATCCTCACAGCCCTCCCTTGGACTCTCTCCAGCAGATCCCTGTCCCTCTGCAACTGGGGAGCCCAAACTGAAGGCAGTACTCAAGGTGAGGTCTCACCAGGGCAGAGTAGAGGGGGAGGAGAACCTCCCTGGATCTGCTGGGGACACTCTTCCTAACACACCCCAGGATCCCATTTGCCTTCTTGGCCACCAGGGCCCATTGCTGTGCCATGGATAACCATGAATAACCACAGCCCCAAGCTCCACATCCAAAGCACCCTTAAACACCCTCAGGCTGGCTGACTCCACCACCACCTCCCTGGGCAGCTCATGCCAATCCCTGACCACTGTCTCCATGAAAAACTTTTTCCTAACATCCAACCTAAACCTCCCCAGCCTCAACTTGAGGCCATTCCCCCTTGTTCTGTCTCTAATTACCTGCCTGCTGCCTCCTGCCACCAGACTTTGTGGCAACAGTGAAGATCCTCCAGCAACCTCAACCTCTGCCACCAACAGCTCACCTCCAGCAAAGCCATTCTGAGGGACTCAGCCTCTGCTTCCAGCTAGAAACTCTCCCACAGGCCCACACCATTATTTTTAATTCCCTCCCAGGTTCATTTGCTTCTTGCAATTATTCCCCACTTTCACTTTCATGAGTAACCCTGGGCCATGCCACTCCACAGCAGGGTCCTGCTTGGGTCCCTTTGAGCAGGTGGCCTTCAGGTTGTGCTGCTTCTGCTTCTTCCTTGGGTTATTGTTTTTTTTTTTTCCTTTTTTTCCCTCTCTTCTTTCACATTTGCCCTTTCCTAAAGTGTCTCAGTGAGGGGGAGATGTGAGTTTGCCCAACCCCTCCTCCCCCCTCCATAAGTCTGGTGCTTGTAGAGCAGCTCCAAACCCCAAGCCCCCCAGGAGCCTGTGGATCCACCCAGCCCTTACGCATCCCTTCAGGCACAGAACAAATCCTTAAACTTGGAGCAATTAGTCACAGGCTGAAAATGATGCAGGAGGTACTTTTCTGGTTCCTGGCTATGAACTCAGACAAATCAAACGTGATGTTATTTAGGGACTGCTGTTAAGTCCCTGGATGCTCCTCAGACATCCCCAGCAGCTTGGAAGGGGACCCGCAGCTGCTCGCCACCGCCGAGCCCCTGTCCCTGTGCTCCCCAGCATGAGCTCATGGTTGGTTTGCAGAAGTTTCTTATAAAAAAAAAATTGATATGCAAGCAGGAGCTGCCTGTCTGCCCGGGGTCAGCTGGCTGACACCACCAGCAGGCTCCTCACCCCAGCCCAGACAGCAGCCTTGGGAAGTTGAAGCAGTTCAGCAGCAGGTTGAGGCTGGAGGCAGAGAGAAATGGAGAACTTGCCCAGACATAACAGTAGCAGCTTTTGGTCCCAGCCAGATGAGTGGGGAGAGAGAGAGGATCTGATCTGTGGGACAACAACCTCAGCCACGTCCTGGGCTCTGAGCTGCTTTGTCTGACCCTCCAGAACCGGTGGCTTTAGAGAATGCTTTCACATTCTCTCCTCCAAGCAAGCTGTGAGCCCTCGCTGGCAGGAAATGTGAGCTCTGGGAGAAGACATTGGCAGAGGAAGCAAAATGTCTGGGTTCAGTCTGCTGCTCGCCACAGCCTTCCCCAAGAACCTTGGGCATGCTGCGTGGGGGCTCCCCAGCAACTGCTGCAGTTCCTCATCTCCCAAACCTCGACTGTGCCAAACCTCCTGCACCAGACCCTGCCATGCAACACAGCCCTGACACCACCTCCCCATCTCTGGAGCACATCTCAGTGGCCCTGCTCTTGTTGGGAATGGAGCTGAGGTGCTGCTATCACAGTATCACCAGGGTTGGAAGAGACCTCAAAGATCATCAAGTCTGGGTGTCCTTGTTGGGAATGGAGCTGAGGTGCTGTTGGGTGTCTCATCAGGCTGCTGAGGAATGAGGAGCTGGAGTTGGGGCTGCTCCTCACAGCCTGGCAGTTTTGTTGGGTTTTATGGGGGAAAGAAAAAAAAAACCAAACCAACAACCAAAACCACCAACCCAAACAAACCCAAGGTAGGGCTCCCTCAGTCAGGGAGATTTTCCAAACCCACCCAGGGCTCATAAAAACAGGGTGTTTAATTAGAGGGTTGGAGGTAATTGGGCAGGAAAGTGGCCAGTAAAATGCAAAGGAGCTGCAGAAGAAGGGCTCAGCTTTTGGAGCAGCACATCTAGATCTAGTCAGGCCTTTCCATGCCCTGCCTGGCACTGGTGGAGGAAAAGGGCAGAGCCTTTCCTCCCGTGGTGCTGAGGGACCTGGGTTAGTGATGGTGGCTTAGCAGCAGTGGTGGGACTGGGAGCTCTGGGTGAGCAGTTTGACTTGCTGACCTCAAAGTCCTCTCCCAACCTCTGTGATCCTGAGAAATCCACTCCCTGAAGAATTTATTCCTGACTTTGTGCTGCTGAAAACAGGCTCTGCTCTTAGATTGCCCTCCCTTGCCCAGGGAGGTTGTGGCTGCTCCCTCCCTGCAGGTGTTCAAGGCCAGGTTGGATGAGTTTTGAGTGCCCTGTGCTAGTGGGAGGGGTCACTGCCCATGGTGGGGGGTTGGGACTGGCTGAGTTTTGAGGTCCCTTCCAACCTAAACCATTCTATGATTCTGAGACTGTCTCCTTGCATATGTTGCCAGTTTGAAGGGAAAACAGCACAGCCTGTGTCTGGCATTGAATGTCTGCCAGGCTGTGGAGAAACAACCTGCCCAGCTTCCCTGTGCACCCCATATAATATGTGGCCCCAATCCCAGCTCCAGCATCTCCTTTGCTCCTACCACTGCTGAGCATGGGCTGCAGGGAGCAATATTCCTCAAAGTGTTTGGCAAGCAAAAGGAAGGGGAAGGGCACTGGGCAGTTTTCATGGGAGTTTTTGGCTAGTTGGAGTTGAGTGAAGCTTCCTCCTGGGTTTTTTGGCTTCAGACTGGGAGAGGACTGGAGCTGCAGCTGGGGGTATGCCTGCGACAGTCCTGCTCAAACAGCGCCTGGAGGGGAGGTGGCAGAGGCTGTGCTGCTGGGCAGGAACCTTCCTGCTCCTGGGAGTTACTCAAGTGCTAGCTCCAGAGCTCAGAAAGCAACCACTCCAGGGGCTGGCTGAGGTTGTCCTCCAAGGGAGCTCCCCTACAGCTGCAGGAGAGGCATGGTTTAACCAGCCAGGGGACAGAGGGTCCTGAGAACAGGGTTGGTGAGGAGCAGATGAGGGAAGTGGGATTGTTTGGGATGAAGAAGAGGAGGTTGAGGGGAGAAGACCTCATTGCTCTCTGCAACTCCCTGAAAGGAGGTTGGAGTGAGGTGAGGCTTGGGCCTCCCTAATATCAGGTGATAGAATGAGAGGAAATCATAGACTCAGAGACTGGTAAGGTTGGAAGGGACCTCAGAGATCATCCAGATCCAGCCTCCTGCCATAGGCAGGGACACCTCCCACCAGCACAGATCTAGAAACAGCCTCAAGTCACATCAGGAGAGGTTTAGGTTGGGCATGAGGCACAATTCCTCTACTGGAAGATTGGTCAGGGATTGGCACAGGCTGCCCAGGGAGCTGGTGGAGTCCCCATCCCTCGAGGTGTTCAAGAAACTTTGGGCCATGGTTTAGTGGCCATGGTGGGGTTGGGTCCCTGGTTGGACTCAGTGATCTCAGAGGGCTTTTCCAGCCCAAACAATTGTGTGTTTCTAACCCCCACCTAACAGGCACAGGGAGCTGTTGGCTCCATCCTGGGCTGCTGCTGATGCTCCCAAAGCCATGAGGGAAACCTCTTGCAAAGCCCTGCCCAAGGCTGGTTAACACAATGAGTATCTTTTAGCAAGCAGCTCCCCCCCCCAGCCCACAAGCACAGGCACTGGCACACAGAGAGCTTGCAACACCCTTTGGCTGGCTGTCCTTGTGCCAAACTGAGTCCTGGCCAGGACCCAGGAGGCACAGAGAAGCCAGGGCAGATTTTGGTCCAAGGTTGTGCTGTTAGCATCATTCCTACCATTTTGGTTTGCCTTTTTAAAATGTTTTTTTTTTTTTTTTTAGAAGCTATTTTAACACAAACCATTCAGCCTCATGAAATCACCTCCCAATATAGCTGCAACCAACACACACACACACACAGAGCCCCTGAAAAACCACCCATAATGCAGCTCCAGAGCCCTGAATCCCAGCAGAAGATACCCTTGGAGGGTGCATCCTTCCTGGCTGGTCTCCCTGTGCTGACAGCTGGTGGTTAGGAGGTCCAACCCCATCAGGATGCTAAAGGCAGCAGTGAAAGCTCAGCCAGGGTGGTTTGTGCCCCAGAGCCCATCAGGGTGGGGTGGGGGATGCACAGCCACTGCTGGTGGGGATGTGGGGCACCACCACCACGTCCCTTGGCACCCACTGCCCTGAGTTGTGGCTGGTGGCACCTCAGGGACATAAATCCCTCGTGGGATGCTCCTCAGCAGGGTGATGTGCCCATCTAGGCTGGCAGAAGGGCCCTTCCCTTGGGGAGGGCTGCATCTCCCTGAGTGGGAATACAAACCCAAGAGCCTCTTACTCCTCCTTCCACAGGATCCATCTCTGGAATCCTAGGATGGCTCAGATTGGAAGTGACCTCAGAGCTCATCTGCTCCAACCTCCCCACCACGGGCAGGGACAGCTCTCAGCTAGACCTGGCCTTGAACACCCCCAGGGAGGAGCCAGCCACAGCCTCCCTGGGCATCCCCTTCCAGAGTTCCACCACCCTCCTGCTGAAGAACTCCTTGCTCAGATCAGAATGGTTTTGGTTGGAAGAGCCCTCTAAGACCATCCAATCCAACCCTCACCCCAGGACCACCCTGGCCACTAACCCATGCCCCCAGCTGCCATGGCCACAGGTTTCCTGAACACCTCCAGGCATGAGGACTCCACCAGCTCCCTGGGCAGCCTGTGCCAACCCCTGGCCACTCTTGCAGCAAAGAAATCATTCCTAATATCCAACCTCAACCTCTCCTGGTGCAACTTGAGGTCATTCCCTCTCCTTCTATCACCCCTGGGGCTCTCTCTCTGGGGACAGTTGACCCAAACTCCTTTTTCAGTGTCTTCCTTCCCAAATGAAACCCTATTTTTTTTTTCCCTCCCTCTTCAGGTCTCTCCCTTCTTTGGGTTGTTTTTATATTTTATTTTACAACAGCCTGAGTAATCCATTCCTCATGTTCCAAACACACTCTCTGCTTCCAGTGGGAATGGAAAATCCTTGTTTCTTTTTTATTTTCCCTTTTCTCTTTAATATGTTTATGTTATGGAAAAATCCCCCCAGACTGCAGCCACCCTGCCTGTCCCTCTCACTTGGACAAAGAGAAATTAAAGCACTTTTAGCAAGACAAGGGCAGAGGAGGAGGACCAAAAGGAGGAGGAGGAAAATGTTGTGGTTGAAGGCTGTGCCTGGCACCCCACAGACTGCTGTGGTGGCCACCGTGGGTGGTGCTCAGGCTGGGAGTGCATCACAGCCTCGCTAGGGTCTGGACACCACCTCAGACAGGCTGCACCTCTAATGCTGGGGTCAGTTTTGGGCCCCTCACTCCCAGAAGGATATTGAGGGGCTGGAGCAGCTCTAGAGAAGGGCAATGAAGCCAGGGAAGGGTCTGGAGCAGCTCTAAAGAAGGGCAATGAAGCTGGGGAAGGGTCTGGAGCAGCTCTAAAGAAGGGCAATGAAGCTGGGGAAGGGCCTGGAGCAGCTCTAGAGAAGGGCAATGAAGCTGGGGAAGGGTCTGGAGCAGCTCTAGAGAAGGGGAATGAAGCTGGGGAAGGGTCTGGAGCGCAGGGCTGGGAAGGAGTAGCTGAAGGAGGTCAGCCTGGGGAAGAGGAGGTTTAAGGGAGACCTTCTGGGTCTCTACAGCTCCCTGAAAGGAGGCTGGAGCCAGGTGGGGGTTGGGCTTTGTTCCCTAGTATCAGGTGATAGGAGCAGAAGAAATGGCCTGAAACTGCCCCAGGGGAGGTTTAGGTTGGACTTGAGGAACAATTTCTTTCCTCAAAGAGTGGTCAGGCACTGGAACCACAGAGCCTGCTGAGCCCCTATGGCTGCCTTCTGTGTACCACTGGGGTTCCACTAGAGACAGGGCAAGGTCAGTGGCTTTTGGCCAAGGACTGAAGCCAAAGGCTGCCAGGATCTCTGGGATGAATGGGCTGGGAGTGTGAACCCAGCCACAGCCTTTGCCTGCTCCATCCCCAGCACGTCAGGGATGAAACAGCAGAGCCAAAGAAAACGAAAGTGTGATGGGAAGAGCTCAGCCCTCTGGATCCTGCACCACTCACACAGCTGATGGACACCTCCCCCCTAAGCCACATCTTCTTCCCACCTTGGCCATGCTTATTGTTCAGTGGCAATGGTTAGCAGCAGTGGTGGATTGTGGTTGGACTCGATGAGCTCAAAGGCCTGTTCCAGCCTCAACTCTTCTACGCTTCTGCACCCAGGAGAAAAAAATCAGGTGCAGCAGGAGGGGGAGGGAATGTGCATCCCTAGGGCTGAGCCCTGTGCTCCCCCCTCACCACCTCCAAAACGCCACTAGGGCCCTCCTGGCAGGTCCTGCAGTGTTCTCCCCTGCTTGCTGAGGGAGGTTGCACGGCGCGGCCGTGGCTGGGGCTGGTCGCTTCAGCTGGGAAGTCACATTCCTGCTGCTAATGCCAACCATGTGTGGATGTGAGCCTGCAAGCACACAGCTCATTCTTTGTTTCCCAAACCAGACGTGGCCAAAACAGTGGACCACAAACCCTGACGACATATCAGAGGAGATCAAGCCTGAGAAATCATCATGAATTAAAGTGCTCAGCAAAGAGGAACCAACGCCACTGTCTCTCCGCTCCTATTAGATCATAACAAGGTGCTGAGAGACGAAGGATTTATGCTCCTGCCCACACACACTCACACACATATACTTTAAAAAAAACAAAACAAAAAAACAAAAAAGGGATTTAAAAAGAAGAGAAAGAGAGAGAGAGAGAGAGAGAGAGAGACATGCCACCAGCCAGCAGGGATCCCTTGGAAAGGCAAAGCCACTGACAGGCAATCAGGAGCTGGGGAGCTCCAAGCGCACAATCCCTCCCCAGGAGGGGAGGAGGAGTGGAGGCAAAACCAGATCTGGTAGCCCTGTGGAGCTGTGCCCTAGCAGGTGAGGGTGGCACTGGGTTTCCCCATGCCCTCCAGCCCCAGGGAGGCAGAAAGAGGCTTTGCAGAAGGGGAGGGAGATGCCAGGGTATGAGGTGGGGAGACAGACATCTGGCTGGGCTTTGGCTCCAGACACAGAATCATGGAATGGGTTGGAAGGGACCTTTAGA
Source organism: Eubucco bourcierii (assembly GCA_013396675.1). NCBI lineage: Eukaryota > Metazoa > Chordata > Aves > Piciformes > Ramphastidae > Eubucco > Eubucco bourcierii. The sequence continues at coordinate 28,651 of VWZE01022703.1, forward strand.
ACTTATCCAGCCCAACCCCCTGCAGCCAGCAGGGACATCCCCAACTAGAGCAGATTGTTCACAGCCCCAGACAACTTGAGCTGGAATGACTCCAGGCCAAAGACAGCTCCCACTTCTCTGGGCATCCTGGGCAAGGTGTCAGCACCCACAGTGTCAAACATTCCTCCCTTCTCTCCAGTCTCAATCTCCCTCTTTCAGTTCAAACCATGCCCCCTTGTCCTGGCACGCCAGACCCTGTTCTGAAGTCTGTCCCCAGCTTTCTGCTCAGCCCTTGAAGCACTGAAAGGCCACCAGAAGGTCTCCCTGGAGTCTTCTCTTTTCCAGGTTGAACAACCTCAACTCTCTCAGCCTGGCCTCAACAGCAGAGGGATTTGATCTGCAGGGCTGCTCCCTCTCTCCCCAGCTCTGCCCTTTCTTCTCCCACCTGCTGACACAGAGAACATCTCTGGCTGTGGCCAGGGCTACTCCTACAGGCTTCTGTCTCCCAGCCCAGTGCTCAATCACTGCAGACCCTCCTGTGATGTGGTGCTGGGGACCTGTTACCCACAGATAAGCCCTGGGAGGCAGAGGGTGAGACAAACCTCCTGCCTGCTGCCAAACACAGCGGCAGAGCTTGGGGACACCACGGGATGGGCACAGTGCGACCCAGTGCCTGTTCCCTCAGCCTCTGCCAGAGGCATTGCCCAGAGCTTGGTGTGGCAGGAGCAGGGGAAAAAAAAAAAAAAACCGCCTTGAAATCCTGTCAAGGTTGCAGCTTCTGCGGTCAGGAAGAAACAGAAATCCATGAAAAGGAAGTGTGGCGAGCGGGAACGCTGCGGTGGGCAGGGACGGGAAGGGTGGAGAGGCCTGGAGTGAGCCAGGGGCAGCTCCTCCGTCCCGGCAGGAGAGGGAAGCCGCTGGGGACATGGGGGGGAAGGCAGGAGAGGCATGGCAGGGGCACCGGGACACAGCACCGGGACGCGGCAGGGGGCACCGGGACACAGCATCGGGACGCGGCAGGGGGCATCGGGACGCGGCAGGGGACACCGGGACAGCTTCCCCGACCCCAGGATGTGACATCCTCAGCCCACAGCAGTTGTGAAACTGTGACTAACCCACGCTGGTGATGCATGAGGGAGAGGCGTGGACCCGGAGACCTTCGGAGGAGAAGTGGCGGTGCAGCAGGGCACACAGCATTGCCCACCTAGAGAAGCCAAAGGTGACTGGCACCAGCTCTGCCACCATGGGGGTTTCCTCCTGCAGCATCTGCTGGGGCAGGTTCAAGGTCAGGACAATCACAGAATTGTTTTGATTGGAAAACACCACCAAGGTCATCAGGTCCAACCTTCAACCTCAGACTAAAGCCAATGTGCCCATGAGGACACGATGAGGAAAAGAGGCAGAAAACCTGATCCAATCTCATTGCTTTCCCTGAGAAGTGTGCATGGACGGGGACAGGTCAGGAGTTGTTCCCTCAGGCTTTTAGATTTACTAAAAAACAACTTTAAAAGCATCAAACCTCAGCAGCCTGAGCTTGGGAGAGGTGAACAAGCCCAGCACGGACACCTGGAGCAGAGGAACCAGCCCAAGCAACCAGCAAAGCCTCCCAGGGCTCACCCTGAGACAAAACAACTCCCAGCCCTTAGCCAAGAACCCTGAGAACCTCTGAGCTGCCAGCACCACGCTGTGTGGGCACCCTCAAAGAACAGCACATCCCACGGGTGTCCCCCCACGGAGCAGCACACCCCACGGGTGTTCCCCCCACGGAGCAGCACACCCCACGGGTGTCCCCCCACAGAGCAGCACATCCCACAGATGTCCGCCCACAGAGTAGCACACCCCACGGGTGTCCACCCCATGGAGCAGCACACCCCACAGGTGTCCCCCCACAGAGCAGCACATCCCACGGGTGTCCCCCCCCACGGAGCAGCACATCCCACAGATGTCCGCCCATGGAGTAGCACACCCCACAGCTGTCCCCCCCACGGAGCGGCACATCCCACGGGTGTCCCCCCCCACGGAGCAGCACATCCCACAGATGTCCGCCCATGGAGTAGCACACCCCACAGCTGTCCCCCCCACGGAGCGGCACATCCCACGGGTGTCCCCCCCCACGGAGCAGCACATCCCACAGATGTCCGCCCATGGAGTAGCACACCCCACAGCTGTCCCCCCCACGGAGCGGCACATCCCACGGGTGTCCCCCCCCACGGAGCAGCACATCCCACAGATGTCCGCCCATGGAGTAGCACACCCCACAGCTGTCCCCCCCACGGAGCGGCACATCCCACGGGTGTCCCCCCCCACGGAGCAGCACATCCCACAGATGTCCGCCCATGGAGTAGCACACCCCACAGCTGTCCCCCCCACGGAGCGGCACATCCCACGGGTGTCCCCCCCCACGGAGCAGCACATCCCACAGATGTCCGCCCATGGAGTAGCACACCCCACAGCTGTCCCCCCCACGGAGCGGCACATCCCACGGGTGTCCCCCCCCACGGAGCAGCACATCCCACAGATGTCCGCCCATGGAGTAGCACACCCCACAGCTGTCCCCCCCACGGAGCGGCACATCCCACGGGTGTCCCCCCCCACGGAGCAGCACATCCCACAGATGTCCGCCCATGGAGTAGCACACCCCACAGCTGTCCCCCCCACGGAGCGGCACATCCCACGGGTGTCCCCCCCCACGGAGCAGCACATCCCACAGATGTCCGCCCATGGAGTAGCACACCCCACAGCTGTCCCCCCCACGGAGCGGCACATCCCACGGGTGTCCCCCCCCACGGAGCAGCACATCCCACAGATGTCCGCCCATGGAGTAGCACACCCCACAGCTGTCCCCCCCACGGAGCGGCACATCCCACGGGTGTCCCCCCCCACGGAGCAGCACATCCCACAGATGTCCGCCCATGGAGTAGCACACCCCACGGGTGTCCCCCCACGGAGCAGCACACCCCACGGGTGTCCCTATGGACTCCTGCACCCTAGGGGTGTCCCTGCTGATTTCCACTGAAGGCACAGTGGTGGCTGGTGAGAAACCAAGCCCTGTGGCCAAGGCCTCTCCATCCCCATAGCCATCAACAACGAAGAACTGACTCACAGTTGTGACATTTGTGGTTTGATGACTTAGAGGCATCCAAGTGCCACTGGGATGGTGGCTCCAGCTGTGCCAGGAGGCCATGGCTGGACCCAGGAGCTGAGCTATGAGGTGCTCAGAGACAGCAGAAGACAACAGAGGCTTTTTTTTTTTTCCCCCTTGAAAAAAGAGGGAGAGAAAATGTTGCCAGGCAGGACCAGCCATGAGGTATGGCCCTTGGGAACAGCAGCAGCATCCCAGTGCCTGCAGAGGGACTGCTCCCAAAGGCCTGCAGGGACAATGGTTTGAAAGGAGAGCAGAGCAGACTGGATGTGAGGAACAGGTTCTGCAGCAGGTTGCCCAGGGAGGATATTCCTGGAGATACCCAAGGGGGGAGGCTGGACAGAGCTCTGAGCAACCTGTTCTAGTGGAGGATGTCCCTGCTGAGCGCAGGGTGGTTGGGGTGGGTGAGCTTTGGAGCTGCCTTCCAACCCAATCCACTCTGTGCTTCTGCCATCTGGGAGCAGGGAGGAGCTGCACAGGCAACCTCCAAGCCAAGCCTGTGCTGACCTCCACACGTGGGGGTTGTGTCCCCAGAACCATCACCTGCAGGGAAATTCATTGCAGTCCCCAGGCCATATTATGCTCAGTTGTGACTCTAGCACAGGCAAGCAGGGATCTGTGCCACTGCTCCACCTTGGGCTCCTTCACCCACCCCACTGGCAAGGCCCCCAAAAAAGTCCTTTTTTTGCCTATCTAAAGGGGAAAAAAAAAGGTTATTTTTTTTTTCCTCCAGACTAGTGAATACCTTTGAGATTTTTATTACACCCCCCACACACACATTTAATTCCTTAAGTATTTGCAGAGACAAACACCCATTTTCATGGATGCAAACAAACCCAATGACTGTGGTTGAATCCCCCAAAGCCAGAAGGAATTTCAGTCAGGCTCCATGAATGTTTTGCAGCACTCAAACTGTGCATGTCCCCCCCCAAAAAAAAAATAATCTCTGCTGGGCAGGAGAAGACAGAGTGAGCTCCTTAAAGACAACAAGGAAGCCTTGTCCTAACACTAACCAAATGTTGCACCATTTGGCCAGGTTCCATCCTTGGTGCAATCTTTTAATCTCTTCCCTCCCCACCCCTGTTTAATAAAAAATTATGTCTGAAACAAAGATTTCTTTTTTTTTTTTTTTTATTATTATTGCTTTTATGGGTTTCTGTTTGTATGGAGATGCAGGCAGGACGTGAGCCTCTCCTTGCTGCCTCTGCTTTTGTTTCTCAAGAGCAAGCCCCAGTTAAAGCCCAGCATTTCTTCATCTGGCTTGAGGAGGGGAGAAGTATAGATTAAAAAGAGCCATGCAAGTGGTTTTTATAAACTTCTCTTCTTCCCCTGCCATGGGACTGCCTTTAATTAGCTGCAGGGAGTACAAAGGACACATTTGTAATGCCACCAGCTCCAAGTGGAGGGTGTTCAGCTGGACGTGGCTGTTCTGTTTGTCCTGTGCTCTGCTGTTCTGTGTCATAGGTTCATAGATTGGGTTGGAAGGGACCTTCAAGATCACCCAGTTCCAACCCTCTTGCCAAGGGCACTCTCTATTAGACAGGTTGGTCAAGGCCTCAGCCTGCCTCATTGAGTAGCTCCAGGGAGAGGGCATCCAAAACCCTCTCTGGGCAACCTGTTCCATGATGGAGACATGGTAGCTGGTCTGGATTTACCTCCCTGCATCTCCATCCCATCCCTATCCAGTCCTCATCCCTGACTCTTTCTGGTGTCTCTCCAACAACTTCTGCTCAGAGGGCTCAAAGGTAAGGGGGTGGATGCAGGGAGCATAGAATGGTCTGGATGGGAAGGGACCTCCAAAGCTCATCCAGTCCAACCTCCTCTGAGGTCAGTAGGTTCCTCCTCCACTAGATCAGGCTGCCCAGAGCCTTGTTGAGCCTCACCTTGAATAGCTCCAGGGATGAGGCCACAACCACCTCCCTGGGCAACCTGTTCTGGTGTTCCACTGCTCTCAAGGAAGCTGATGCAGTTTGGCACCACTGACCCACCTCAAAAGGACACACATCCTCCTGTGTTCTCCAGAACAGACCAGCATCTGGTCTGAGCTGATGTGTTTCTAGATGACCTCTTGCACTCTGCTCTTTGAGGAGAGGTTTCTGATCACCCTCCCCTGCTCAAGCTCAGTGTGATGTGTGCCAAGCCACCACTCAGCACCAGAATCTTCCCAGCCACAACCAGCTCAAGCTTTTGGTCCTGAACCACATCAGGAATGGAAAATGCAAGGTCTGCAGAGCTCTGCTTGGCACCTGAGCAATCATCCAATTCCTTCCCAAAAAATCTCAACACACACCTGGGATCTGTGCTCCCACAGCAGCTCCAGCCCACCCTGGCTCCAGAGAAGTTACAAGAGGACAGCAGTTGTGGAATGGAAGAGGTAGGTTCAGCCTTAGATCTTGCTGGGGGTGGGGATCAAGCAGAGGAGAAATTTGAGGAGAAGCAGCCCGCCCCGACGGGCGCCCGGCCCCCTGCCCCGACGGGCGGCTCGCAGCCCGCTCCGACGGGCGCCCAGCCCCCTGGCCCGACGGGCGGCTCGCAGCCCGCTCCGACGGGCGCCC
>VWZE01022703.1:51930-67908 GCA_013396675.1 Eubucco bourcierii
TGGCCTCCTCTGCACTGGCTCCAACACTTCCATGGCCTTCCTGTGCTGGGGACCTCCAGAACTGCACCCAGGACTGCAGCTGGGGTCTGAGGAGAGCAGAGCCAAGGGGCACAATCCCCTCCCTTGCCCTGCTGCCCACACTGCTCTTGCTGCAGCCCAGCACACAGTTGCTGTCTGGGCTGCACTCCCACTGCAGCCTCAGGTTGAGCTTTTCCTCACCCCAGACCCCCAGGGCCTGTTCCTCAGGGCTGCTCTCAGCCATTCCCCACCCAGCCTGGAGCTGTGCTTGGCATTGTGCCTACTCAGGTGCAGGACCTTACCCTTGGCCTTGTTGAGTGTCATGAGGTTGGCCTGGGCACAGCTCTGCAGCCTGTCCAGGTCCCTGTGAATGGGAGAATCCACCCAAAATGCAGATTTTCCCAGTTCCTGAGCAGTACTGAGAAGTGAAGTAGGAAACACCAAGGGTCCAAAGCCAAAAAAGCAGGTCAGAAAGTGAAGAAAATGCAGAGCAAGGTTTGCATTCAGCATGGGAGGAAAAGCTCTGTTCCAGGCACCTGTTTAACTAAGGTTTGCATTTAGCACCCTTCAGTGCTGAGCCTCCTGCCCTTCCCACCAGGCTGAAGGGGCATCCATACCCCTCACTGCCAGCCCTCGGGGCTGGCCTCGTCTGTCCCCCTTGGCACAGGCAGCTGAGCCACCCTGGGGTGCCGTGAGGGACGCTGGGGAGAGTGGCAGAGCCAGGTATGGGGAGTGGGTGCCACATGGGGCTGGGGGCAGCAGCTTCAGTTCTGCCCCAGTCGGGTGTTCGGAGCCCACCGGCCACAGGCGCTGCTGAACTCGGCAGGAACCCTGCGGTGACACAGAGACAGGTCCCGGAGTCACCTTCGCTGTCACCCAGATCGCTGCTGCGGGGCACAGCCAGGTCACCCCGGGCACAGCCCACCCCTGCCCTGCAGCGGTGCCCCCCGCAACAGCAGAGGTCTGTGGGGGGCCCCAGCCCGAGCTCGAGGTGCCCCTCCGGGGTGGCAGCGGTGCCAGAGCACCAGCCCGGCGCTGAGATGCCTTTGCACCATTCCTGCCCCCAAACCACTGCGGGGTTTTGCTTGAGAGGAACCCCCGAGAGGGGATGAAGGGGACGGGCGAGCACCCCCAAAGCAGGGCCAGGCTGCGGGCAGGACCCCAGGGCTGAGCATCCTCCCCCATCCAGTGTCCCCCACTCCGTCAGTCGCTGTCACCGGGGAGCAGGAGGAAGCAGAGGAGTTTTTCTGCCCCCCCTCCTCCAGCAGAGCTTTTTCTGCTCAGCGATGTGAAGACACAACAGGCAGCAGCTTCCGGCACGGGGGGGGTCACAGCACAGCTCCTCACGCACCCCCTGCCCCCGGCAGAAGTCTGAGCCTGCCTGGGGAAGTCGCCGACAGCCCTGGGGCGGTTCGCAGCCTCCAGCACGCTGGGGGTAGCCGCACGGGAAAGGAAGATGCTGGTGGCAGGGAAGATGTGGCTGGCAGTGCCCTCCCCAGCTCCCTGGAGCTTGAAGAACGAACCCATGCTGCAGCCCCCGGGATGTGTGTGTGTATTTCTGCCTAGGGAGAATTATCACCTCCCAGCACTTTGCTTCTCTCCTCCCCAAGGTGTGGTGGGGGCCACTGAGCACGGGGATGAGGATGCCAGGCTGTGGCTTTGCCCTTACCAGCCAGGAGGATGTGGTGATGGACATCCTGCCCCTCCCTCCCCCCACCCATGGCACTCGGGGTGGCTTTTGCTGATTGTCCCCAAGCCTGAAGGTGGCAGGTCCAGGGTGTTGGACTGGCCTAGATGAGAGAGAGAGGAACAAACCTCAGATCAGTGCTGGACTTGCAGGGAAAAGTCACAGGATGAAACATGACAGGATAAAAAATTCCCACCCAAAATGACAGGACAACAACAAACCTCAAAGCAAAGCAGAGTGACAGCTTCTGATGGTGCCCAAGGGGCAGGCCAAGAGCCCCTTCTGCTTCTCCTGTGCTCCCCACAAACACCCCAGTGACAGTGGGGGACAGGGCACTGGGGCTGCCCCTGCCGCTCCCAGCCCCCCCTCAGCAGTGAGGACAAAACTGCAGCACAACAGATCCCAGCTGGGCCCAAGCCCCATCTCTGCTCTCGGGATGGATCCCATATCCCAGCCAGGTGATGTGGACCATGGGGTGAGGAGCTCTGCCCCTTGGCACCAGCAGTCAGCCCAACCCGACCCTGAGTGATGGCTGCAGTCATCCCAGAACCCCAGCACAGGTGAGGTTGGAAGGAACCTCTGGAGATCATCAAGTCCAAATCCCCCCTGCTCCAGCAGGGCACCCACAGCAGCTTGTCCAGCAGCACAATGCCCAGAGGAGGCTTGGAAGCTCTCCAGAGAAGGAAGCTCCACAGCCTCTCTGGGCAGCCTGCTCCAGGCCTCCAGCACCCTCACAGCTAAGAAGTCTCTCCTTAGGTTCAAGGAAAACCTCCTGTGCCCAGTCTGTACCCACTGCCCCATGTCCTATCAGTGGCCACCATTGGGAAGAGCCCAGCCCCAACCTCTTGCCCCCAGCTCTTCAGCTCTTGCTGAGCACTAAGCAAATCCCCTCTGGGGCTGCTCTCCTCCAGGCTCTCAGCCTTTGCTCCTCACAGAGCTGCTCCAAGCCCCTCAGCATCTCCTCTTCAGGACATAAATTAGTAACAGTCTTGGTAGTGTTGGGTTAGTGGTTAGACCTGAGCATCTTGAAGGTCATTTCCAGCCTAAACAATTCTGTGTCTCTAAGAATCTCATCAACCCTTGCAACCACCACCAGGGCACCCACCTTGATCACCAGCTCAGAACTTTCCATTAGCAATGACTTATTGAAGAGGGATCCAACCCTTCTGGCTGGCAGAGCTTTATTGAGTCATCAGGAGCTAGCAGCAGCTAATGCAGGCTGCATCCACAGGGCTCAGGACTTCATTAGCCATGGATTATGATGCCATTGATAATTAAATGCTCAATGCTTTGAAATACAGCACAGCAAGCAGCAGTGGCAGCCCCTGAGCAGGAGGAAGGGATCAGAGAAGGCTCCTGTGAACCACCTGTGCTATGCTGCCCAGAGAAGACTCCAGGGGAACCTTAGAGCTGCCTCCCAGTACCTGAAGGGAGCCTACAGGAAGGCTGCAGAGGGACTTTGCATCTGGGTGTCTAGAGGCAGGACAAGGGGAAATGGTTTGGAGCTGAAGCAGAGCAGAGTTGGACTGGAGCTGAGGAAAAAGTTCTTCAGTAGGAGGGTGGTGAGAGTCTGGCACAGGGTGCCCAGGGAAGCTGTGGCTGCCTCCTCCCTGGGGGTGTTCCTGGCCTTGAGCAGCCAAGCCTAGTTGAGAGATGAGAGGTTGGAGCAGATGACCTCTGAGATCCCTTCAAACCTGAGCCATTCCATGAGACATGGGGACTCAGGAAGAGTTTTTGCAGGCAGGGAAGGGACCAAACCTTTCCCTGGTGGAGCCCAAGCTGCAGCAGGAGCACTCAGAACAAACCCAAACCCACTCCAGTCCATCCTAGCCTGCAACAAAAGCCTCCCAAAGCCACCACTCTCTCCCAAGGCAGAAGCCTCTAATGAAAAGCCTCATTAAGAGCAGACTTCACCCCAACACCAGTAATGCAAACCCAAGCAGGAGAAAGAGAAACCACAGTTCCACCACCACGTCAGCCTGGCTGGGTTGGGTCAGTTGGGTTTGAGCTTTTTCATTTAGGCTTTCTCCTGCAATAAGTAATTTTCCTTAATGCCTTGAACCACTCTGGGTACCACTGTGGTGTGCCTGTGGCCAACGTGAAGTATGAGGAGGTCACAGCTGATGTGTCTTCCTTGGGATGGGGTTTCATTAAATGGGAGTGACCACAGAAGCTGATGGTGGAGCCCAGCAACACTGCCCACTAATTGCTTTAGTGTGCTGCTGGTACCACCACAATTTCCCCTCCTTGGTATTGGGATTTTTCTACTCAACCCAAAGCCCTTCATCAGGACTGGAGGGAGCTGTGGCTTCCTGATGTAAATATGGCTTCTCCTGGCTCCTTGCTCTTCCTTCAGTGCTGGGTACAAGGAGGCAGCCCCATGTAGGAAACACCTCAGTGCTAGCCTGGAGAAGAGAAGGCTTGGAGGAGACCTTGGGGTAGCCTTCCAGTATGTGAGGGAGGGCTGGGGAGGGACTATTGGCAAAGTCTTGTAATGGTAGGATGAGGAGGAATGGGTTTGAACTGGCAGAGGGGAGATTTAAAGTGGGTGTTAGGAAGAAGTTGTTTGCAGTGAGGGTGGTGAGACACTGGCACAGGTTGCCCAGGGAGGTTGTGGAGCACAGAATCACAGAATGGGGATTGAGACTGAGACTGCATACTGAGCTATGTTCCACCCACCCAGTACTGCCTGTGTCCCCTGTGTGTGCCAGCATCATCCACTACAGTGTCTGTGACCCCACAGGTGTCTCCACACTGGCACTGTTCTACCTCCCAGACCACAAAAGCTGATGGTGGAGCCCAGCAACACTGCCCACTAATTGCTTTAGTGTGCTGCTGGTACCACCACAATTTCCCCTCCTTGGTATTGGGATTTTTCTACTCAACCCAAAGCCCTTCATCAGGACTGGAGGGAGCTGTGGCTTCCTGATGTAAATATGGCTTCTCCTGGCTCCTTGCTCTTCCTTCAGTGCTGGGTACAAGGAGGCAGCCCCATGTAGGAAACACCTCAGTGCTAGCCTGAAGAAGAGAAGGCTTGGAGGAGACCTTGGGGTAGCCTTACTGTATCTGGAGGGCTCAACCTGTGCCAGTCTCTCACCACCCTCAACCTGTGCCAGTGTCTCACCACTCTCAGCCTGTGCCAGTCTCTCACCACCATCACTGCAAACAACTTCCTCCTAACATCCACTTTCAAGCTCCCCTCTGCCACTTCAAACCCACTGCCCCTCATCCTGNCAAAACTGTACACAATTTAACTGAGTCAAATCCCTTTGCTGTGCTGTGCTGCTCCTAACCCTCACGTTACGCTCAGAGTCTTTTCCAACCTCCCTCACCGGAGGCCTCGCTGTGGTTTCCAGGGCATTTTCTGTTTAACTTGCATTAAAGTCTTACCAAAGAGTTACAAGTGCATTAGTGGTCCTGCTCCCAAATTGCTGTTCTAACCTTTGTCCCCAGCCCATCCATCTTGCTGACACCCATTAAAATGAGCTCATGGTGCTGTTTTTATGGCCGGATTAAGTGGTGCAGCTGAAGCTGGGGCGGTCGGGCGAGGGCGTCGTGCTGCTAATGATTTCTTTATTGATCTTTAATGATTTCCTACATTAGGACAAGCAGCATTAAGCCTTGACAACATGCTGCAAGGGCCAGATTGACTAAATAATTCACTGCAGCAAACTGTGATCACATAACTGCACATTCCTGCTTTGCGTTGAGGAGCAGGGGTGGGAAACGCATCCTTGAGGTTCCCCGAGAGAAGGCAGAGAGTTGTTGCCTCCACCCAGGTTTCTCCCTGCTGTCCTCAGCCCAGTGCCAACCCACCTTGAGGAGAAAATGTCCCAGACCACCCTGAGAAAAAAAACTTTCCCATCTGAGAAAAAAACTTTTCCATCAGAGTGATCTGCCCCAGAACACTCACAGGGAGAATCAGAGGCATAGAATGGCTCGAGTCAGAAGGAGCCTTAAATATCAGCTGGTACCAACCTCCTGGCATGGGCACAGGGGCACCTCCCACCAACCCAGGCTGCTCAAGGCTTCATCCAGCCTGATCTTAAACACTTCCAGAGATGAAGGGCTGGAGCAGCTCTGCTGTGAGGACAGGCTGAGAGAGTTGGGGCTGTGCAGCCTGGAGAGGAGAAGGCTTCCAGGAGAGCTTGGAGTGGCCTTGCAGGATGTGAAGGGGGCTGCAGGAAGGCTGGGGAGGGACTATTGACAAGGGCTGGGAATGGCAGGACAAGGGGAATGGGTTTGAAGTGGCAGAGAGGAGATTGAAAGTGGATGTGAGGAGGAAGTTTGCAGTGAGGGTGGTGAGAGACTGGCACAGGTTGAGGGTGGTGAGACACTGGCACAGGTTGCCCAGGGAGGTTGTGGAGCACAGAATCACCCAACGTGATCTTTGATCACGTTGGGTGATTCTGTGCTCCACAACCTCCCTGCAGGTCTTCTGTGCTCCACAACCTCCCTGCAGGTGTTCAGGACCAGCTTGGATGAGGCCTTGAGTGCCCTGTGTAAGTGAGAGGTGTCCCTGCCTATGGCAGGGGGTTGGAACTAGATGATCTTTGAGGTCCCTTCCAACCTTCCCATTCTATGAAGCACCCACAGCTTCTCTAGGCATCCTCTTTTCCAGTGTCTCACCACCCTCATAGTGAAGAACTTCTTCCTGATACAGACTGTCATAGAACCACAGAACCATTTTGGTTGCAGAAGATCTTTAAGGTGGCAGGGGGTTGGAACTGGATGATCTTTAATGTCCCCTCCAACCCAGACCATCCTGTGACTCCATGATCACCAAGTCCAACCATCACATAACCCTACCCAGCCTGGTGCCAAGCTATGCTTTTCTGTGATTCTGTGGAGGTCTTCCCATGCCACCAGCAGATGGGATGGATAAAGGAAAGCTCTTGCCAAGCCCAGCTGTTGAGGAACACCTGGGACCATGGCCAGCACGGCTGTCCCTGCAGGCAGAGCACTCTGCCATGTGGGCAATAGCCAGAGCAGTGCCAAGACCATGGCAGAGCCCTGGTACTGGGGGATGGCTGCAGCTACTTTGGCCTGGGAGCTTCACAGCACCAACCATCTCCTCTCCATCCATTTCCCAGCCACCAAACCCTGGGGATGCCCTTCTACAGCTCATTTTGCTGCATCACTTCACTCTTTCCTTGATTCAGTGTACCCAGGAGCTCCTTCCACCCACAGCAAGCTGAAGACCAAGGCCAGGATGGGCACAGCTGCTATGTGCCAGCCAGTGGCAACAAAACCATCCCACCAGCCATGTGGCTCAGGATGTGTTGAGGGGTTTGGGCACTGGGAGAGACCTGCCTGTACCTTTCAGGCTTCTGGGTCTGTCACCTCCATCCTGCCTGCTGGGAGGCAGCAGGGATGTGCTGGTCCCACCGCCGGGTCGCTTCATTGGGGAAAGCTCTTAGTGGTGTGGGTCAAATCCTCCTCTGGTGCTGGCATGGAGCCAGATGAGGCTGGGCATGCCACAGGCTTCATTAGCATAACTGGTTGCAAACCACAGCTCTTGACCTGCGAACAGAAACGATTCCTTCATTAATGGAGATGTCAGCAGTGGGGAACCTGTGGTTTGTAATGACACAGCCATTCGCAGCCAGTCCACAAGCAGACTGCTAAGGAAACCAAAACCTGGAGCCTTCTCCTCTCTCCCCCAGCTCAACACAGCCACTTCTCTCTCTTCAAACACAAGGTGATGCTTCAGAGGTCCTGCAGCCAAACAGTCAGCTGGAAAACCCCTTCCTGATGCCACCACCAGCACACAGCAAAGGCTTCAGGCTGCCACCTGTGGATGTTCTGCCTTGGTGAGCCCACAGAGCAAAGCTAGAGGGGCACATGGGTGTGGGGTGGTCAACAGGAGCTGCTCTGGGGACCTCTGATGTGGCTGACAGAGTGCTTTAATGTTGCTCCTAACCCTAGTGCCCCAGATAGGTGCTGGAGGAGTCACCAATGTGTGTGCTTCAGGGCCCTGGGGCTTTTCTAAGGGGTCTAAAAACTCACAGCTGACAGCAGGTCCTGGTGCCAGAGGAGCCACCACAGCCTGTGCCCACCCTGACCAGCGCTTAGCAGGAGCTGATGGCTTCACTGGGTGAGCTCAGTGCCTGGGAAGAATATCCCAGAAAAAGTCTTTCTGCAAGCTCTGGTAGGGATGTGCTGCTTCACAAAGGAGGCTGCTGCGAGCAGCTCAAATTAGAAGCCAAAAAGAGGCAGATTGTGGCTCTGAACAAATAAACAACGGCAAGCAAGAGCTCATTTGCATCCCTCAGCCCTCAGTCAAACCGCAGGGAGTATTCTCGGCTCCAACGCCGGGAACGGCGTCCAACATCTGCACCCAGCCCCGCTGCTGGGGTGCCCCTGCCCCCGCCCTTGGGGTGGGTACCCACTGCCGAACATCAGCCCAGCCCCTGCTTCTAAACCCTCCTCCGAACTCCCTGCCCAGGGTCATTTCCACCTCTCCCACCTGGCCGCGACGCTGCTGGAGCTGGGAAGTGCAGGAGCCAAGCCCCGCGGGCAGCGCTGGGGTTGCACCGTGCCAGGCAGAGCCACTGCAGCCTGGCACTGAGGTGAGTGCAGCAGGGATTTGCTGTGGCCCCATAGTAGAGAATCGTAGGATCCTAGCATGGTGGGGGCTGAAAGGAACCTCTGGAGCTCACCCAGTCCAACCCCACTGCTCCAGCAGGGCACCCACAGCAGCTTGCTCAGGAGCACCAAGGCCAGGGGGGAGTTGGAAGGTCTCCAGAGAAGAAGATTCCACAACCTCTCTGGACAGCCTGCTCCAGGCTCCAGCACCCCCACAACAAAGAAGTTTCTCTTCCTGTTCAGGTGGAATCTCCTGGGTTCCAGTTTGTGCCCCTTGCCCCTAGGCACTACCAAGCACAGTCTGGCCCCAGCCTCTTGCCCCCAGAGCCTTTAGCTCATTGCTCAGATCCCCTCTGGGGCTGCTCTTTTGCAGGCTCTCAGCTTTTGCTCCTTACAGAGACACTCCAGGCCCCTCAGCATCCTCATGGCCTCTGCTGGATTCATCACCTGAGTGTGCTGAGCATCTTCAAGTCTGCTTCAGAAATTCAGGTTCTGGTCTTGTGGTCATGGGCAGAGTGGAAAAAAGGAAGGGAGAAGCCTCAGCAGTGCTCAGGAGAACAACCTCTGCTTATTTCACTTATTTATCTGGGTGAGGCTTTTTCCCCTTTAAGGCCACCCCGGGTGGCTGAGCGGGCAGGGCAGCAACACTGCAGCCTCAGGAAGGCAACAATGAGTAAGAAAACAAACCAACTCCAGCAGGACAGAGTGCTGGGAAGTGGGACAGGCTGGGTGAAAGACTCGAGGGTTTCTGTTCTGCCCTGTACCTGCTGCACTGACTTGGAATAAAACAGACTCTGGAATAAACATGCCCTGGGCAGAGCAGGGTCGTTAGCTGTCATTTGGGGAAGGCCAACACCAAGGGACTGCCTCTCTCCTGGGCTGAGCAGAAACCAAATCCAGTGGGGTTTCACCCAGGAAAATTCTTCACTGGTGTGTGGGTAGGATGGGCAGGAAGGATCCCTCCCCTAGGAGGGGACAGGATGGTGGTGGGGACAGGGTGGTGGTGGTGGTGGGGACAGGGTGGTGGTGGTGGTGGGGACAGGGTGGTGGTGGTGGTGGGGACAGGATGGTGGTGGTGGTGGGGACAGGGTGGTGGTGGTGGTGGGGACAGGGTGGTGGTGGTGGTGGGGACAGGGTGGTGGTGGTGGTGGGGACAGGGTGGTGGCTGCTGGAGCCTCAGCCATGCTTCCCATGTGGCTTCAGAGCCCTGAGCTGCCGCCAGCCGTGGCCAGTGGCACTGAAGCCACAAATAGCCCTGGCTCCTGGCTCCTAATGCCCGTTAAGTGTGGCCCCAAGGGGTACCACCGTGGTTGGGGACATTGATTGCTGTCACAGTGAAGCACCAGTCACAGCCATGGCAAGCACAGCCTGGGCACCACAACACGGGCACCAGCACTGTGGGATCGTGCCAGCCTGCATCCTGCCAAGGGACAGCGGCAGCAGATGCCACACCAAGGGTGTGAAGGGACTGGGCTCAGCCCAGCTGCAAATCCCATCCTGAGCCCTCCAGGAGCTCTCAGCACTCTGCCAGTGCACCCTCGGCGCACCCAGGTGGATCCTGGGGTGGGGAAAGCCGCAGCAGCGCTCACCAAGAGCCTCTAGGAGCAGGATTGGAACTCTTGCCCCGTGGGGGTCCCATCCCAGTTTCACCACGCACCCAGTGCCCCCCTGCCCCCTGCGCCCAGCAGCAGAGCGTGGGGCTCTGTCTCCCTCTAGTGAGCACCGCTCCGGAGCCGCTGGGTGCGGGCATGCGCTGCCCGGGGGCACCTCTGCGTGTGCCTGGAGCTCGAAGCTCGTCCTCTGCCTGGGCACTGCTGCCCGGGGGCACCTCTGCGTGTGCCTGGAGCCCGAAGCTCGTCCTCTGCCTGGGCACTGCTGCCCGGGGGCACCTCTGCGTGTGCCTGGAGCCCGAAGCTCGTCCTCTGCCTGGGCACTGCTGCCCGGGGGCACCTCTGCGTGTGCCTGGAGCTCGAAGCTCGTCCTCTGCCTGGGCACTGCTGCCCGGGGGCACCTCTGCGTGTGCCTGGAGCCCAAAGCTCGTCCTCTGCCTGGGCACTGCTGCCCGGGGGCACCTCTGCGTGTGCCTGGAGCTCGAAGCTCGTCCTCTGCCTGGGCACTGCTGCCCGGGGGCACCTCTGCGTGTGCCTGGAGCTCGAAGCTCGTCCTCTGCCTGGGCACTGCTGCCCGGGGGCACCTCTGCGTGTGCCTGGAGCTCGAAGCTCGTCCTCTGCCTGGGCACTGCTGCCCGGGGGCACCTCTGCGTGTGCCTGGAGCTCGAAGCTCGTCCTCTGCCTGGGCACTGCTGCCCGGGGGCACCTCTGCGTGTGCCTGGAGCTCGAAGCTCGTCCTCTGCCTGGGCACTGCTGCCCGGGGGCACCTCTGCGTGTGCCTGGAGCTCGAAGCTCGTCCTCTGCCTGGGCACTGCTGCCCGGGGGCACCTCTGCGTGTGCCTGGAGCTCGAAGCTCGTCCTCTGCCTGGGCACTGCTGCCCGGGGGCACCTCTGCGTGTGCCTGGAGCTCGAAGCTCGTCCTCTGCCTGGGCACTGCTGCCCGGGGGCACCTCTGCGTGTGCCTGGAGCCCAAAGCTCGTCCTCTGCCTGGGCACTGCTGCCCGGGGGCACCTCTGCGTGTGCCTGGAGCCCGAAGCTCGTCCTCTGCCTGGGCACTGCTGCCCGGGGGCACCTCTGCGTGTGCCTGGAGCCCGAAGCTCGTCCTCTGCCTGGGCACTGCTGCCTGGGGGCACCGACCAGCGATGCCACTTCCCCGGAGCGACACAGCAGCACTCAGAGGGCACCCAGCCGGTCCCAAAGGAGGAGAAAGTCTCCAAGCAGAGGCTGCCATCCTCTTAGGGCACAGCTTGGGCAAGGGGACCAGGAGAAATCACCCACCTGAAGCAGCAGCTGGAGGTTGTCTCCTGAGGCGACAGGGCTGGGAGAGTTGGCTCAGGTCCCCACAGGCACCTCCGGTATTGACTTTCCCAGCTTGTCCTGTTAAACAAATATCCTGGCAGGGGTCCAGGGTGACTTCTTCTCCTTGCCTTGCAGCGTCCCCCCCACCCCACCCCCCCTTCTGATATATCTATTATTCATCTATTTGTCTATTATTCATTTATTCACTGGGAATTTAGAAGCAATCAAAAAGGCACTCTTGGTTGTTTTGCTATAAAAGCATTTTTGATCCTCCTCCCTGCCAAGGCAAACTGGTCTCTCTTGCTTAAAATACATTAATGACCCATTACAGGGCTGGGATCTGATGCCCTGCTTATATTTAGGAGCCTCTTTGGAGATTTTGAAATTGATATAAATAAACAGGGGCTTGTTGTTAATGTGCTCATTAAGCACAGGGTGGGCTGGGATAGGGAAGGAAGGATTTTCCACTCCAAGCTCCTCAGGGGCCTCAGTGATAGGAGATGTTAATGCCTAAAACCAAAGGACAAGCCAGGCTCTGCTGCTCTGCAGCCAGGAAGGGTGGTGCCAGGCAATGCCATCCTCCCAGAACCACCTCCAAATCACCAGGAATTGTAGAAGCATTTTGGTTGCAAAAGGCCTTTAAGATTGTGTGCAACCAGCACAGAATCACAGAGCCACAGAATTCATCACAGGATTAGGTGCTGCCAGCACAGGCTGGCCACAGCTATGCCCCCAGCCCAACTGTCCCAAGCCCTGCCCTGGGTTTGCTGGAGCAGGGACAGCAGCAGCACAGGGGTCAGGTCCCCACAGCCCTCACAGCTGTGGGGTGGATTCTCGCTTCTGTTTTCCTGTTCCCAGCAGAGGCCACCCCCTGGGATGGCCTTTTCCCGCTTCCCTCTTTGCTCCTGGGCCCTGGAGGAGGCTGGTCCCCAGCTCTGCAGGTGCCATGACCTGGTGGCTTCCCCACTCCCAGCAGCTTTCATTGCGTGGGCAAAGCATCCTCTGCCAAGGGTTGTCTTCTGCTGGGAACTACCCCCAGCTATCACCCAAGGCTGCTCAGCAAGGCAAGGGCACAATGGGGCCATGGAGAACCCAAAACCTGTCCTTGACCACCAACTTGACTTCTTTGGGCTTCACCAGCCCAGCTGACAGAGCACAGGGTCACTGTCAGCCACCACACAGCCACCTCTTGGGGCTGTGCTGTGAGACAAAGCCAGACGAGGTGGTTTGCAGCCATCCTACTTCTCCTTTAGTGTCTCAGCTCCTCTCCCACTTCCACCAGCAGCATCCTCTCTGCTCAGGGGCTTGGGGAAAGCTTCAGCCCCACCACCACCTGGTCCACCTTCCAGAAGAGCAGGTCACCTCTGAGCACCACTCATATCCAGGAGGAGCCTCTCATCCAGGAGGAGGATAGATAGAAGCATGGAATGGGCTAGAAACAAAGGCTTGGCCCCAGCCCTGACGTCAGCTGCAGGCTCCTCTCTCCCAGACGGTGCCGGTTCAGGTGTCCCCAGGCAATGGCCATAGGCCGGTCACAAGCTCCAGCAGCACCAGGCTGGTGGTGGAGCCAAGAGCAGCTGAGAGCACACAGCCCAGGTTGCAGACTCTGCCCTGAGCCCACAGGCTCCTGAGATGAAAAGAAGCAATAAAATGCCAAGGAGAGCAGTGGTGGCTGGGCAAGAGCCGGGACCAGAGGCTGCCTCTCATCCCCTGCCATAAAATGCCTGCGGAGCCCCCGCAAAGGGCAAGCCCAGGGCAGCACAAAGGGCCCAGTATGGATCAAGGCTGGGCCTTGGAGCAGGCATCTGGCCCCAAAGGCTTCCTGGGGACACTGAGCTCTCCCTGGGTGCCGTGCACTGACCTCAGCCCAGCCCAGACCTGCTCAGCCCTGGGTGCACATCATAGAATCATGGAATCATGGAGTCATGGAATCAGGCAGGGTTGGAAGGGACCACAAAGCTCAGCCAGCTCCAACCCCCCTGCCATGCCCAGGGACACCTCACACTAGCTCAGGCTGCTCACAGCCTCACCCAGCCTGGCCTTAAACACCTCCAGGGATGAGGCTTCCACCACCTCCCTGGGTAACCCCTGCCAGGCTCTCACCAGCCTGGACTGAAGAACTTCTTCCTAACACCTGGTCTGAATCTACCCATTTCTAGCTTTGTTCCATTCCCTCCAGTCCTATCCCTACCTGACAGCCTAAAAAGTCCCTCCATGGTGGCTCAAGTGGCACCAAAGTCTTGTCCCTGCATGGGGTTGTTGAGCCAGATTCAGGACAAAAGAATCTTGGAATGGCAAAAATCATTTAGGTTAGAAAAGATCTTTAAGATCATAGAATTATTTCCAGCTTTGTTCCATTCCCCCCAGCCCTATCACTACCTGACAGCCTAAAAAGTCCCTCCCCAGCTTTCCTGTAGCCTACTTAAGATACTGAAAGGCCACAAGAAGGTCACTTGGGAGCCTTCTCCTCTCCAGCCCAACTCCCTCAGTCTCTCCTGAGTGTCTGAAGGGGGCTACAAGAAAGCTGAGGAGGGACTTTTTAGGCTGTCAGGAGGGATAGGACTGGGGGGAATGGAACAAAGCTGGAAATGGGGAGAGTCAGACTGGATGTTAGGAAGAAGTTCTTCAGTCCAGGCTGGTGAGAGCCTGGCAGGAGTTGCCCAAGGAGGTGGTGGAAGCCTCATCCCTGGAGGTGTTTAAGGCCAAGGCTGGATGTGGCTCTGAGCAATCTGATCTAGTGTGAGGTGTCCCTGCCCATGGCAGGGGGCTTGGAACTGGCTGAGCCTTGTGGTCCCTTCCAGCCCTGCCTGATTCTATGATTCTGCAATTTGTCATCCTCCTCTGAGGCTGCTGAAGGGCATGAACTGCCCTGGAGCCCTGTGGTGGGCACAAAGCCTCCTGGCCACAGGCAGGGGCACAGAATCCTTTTGGTTGGGAAGGATGTTTGAGACCATCCAAGCATTAACCCAACCCTGCCAGGTCACCACCAAAGCACATTCCTCAGCACCACATCTCCACAGCTTTTAAATCCCATCAGGGATGATGATGGGTTGTGGATGCTCCCTCCCTGGAGGTGTTCAAGGCCAGATTGGATGAGGCCTTGAGTAACCTGTACTAGTGGGAGGTGTCCCTGCCTATGGCAGGGGGTTGGAACTGGATGATCCTTGAGGTCCCTTCCAACCTTACCATTCTATGATTCTATGATGCCTCTGGCAGTTCCCTGGGCAGCCTGCTCCAAAAGCTGTTGATTGCTACATTGCTGAACCACATTTCAGAGAGACCCAACCAAAATAAACCCAAACCAACCCAAAACTCCTCAACCAAAACAGAAAGCAAGCTCCAGACCCCACCAAACAAACACCAACAGCATTCCTGAAGGTCCTTTCCGACCCCAACCATTCCATGAGTATGGAAAGAAAGGAAAGTTATTACTGGCTGCAAACTTTCAGGTTCCTGAGCAAGGTCTTTCATAGGTAATTTCTCTTGTAATTAACATCTCTGGGGCTAATGGATCTGAGTTTCAGGGCACAAAGAGCTGCATTGTTAGCAGCTCCTGCTCCTGGCTGCATCCATCCAGGCTGGGGCTGGAGCCACCAGGAGCTCTCCGCTTTCATCTGCCATTAGCATCAACTCAGCTGTTATACCCAGGAAATTAAAACTATTCACTGCAGGAAAGTTCTAACCTCCTTGGTTTTATTTGACACTCCATGACTTATGAGCTGGACTGGGTCCTCCCTGCTCTCCTCTCCTGGATTTATGGCTCTGGAAAAGGCACCAAGTGAGCCAGGGCTGCCAGCACCCAGTCGCCAGGCAGGCAGTGAGGCACAGCCCTGAGGTGCCCCTTTGCCCCCCTCAGGGCTCCTGCTTGGGCAGACACAGGGCTGGAGGCTGCTGGGTTTGCAGCTCAGCACCTCTGTGCTGCCTCTGCCCTCCAAGAAGCTCTCTGCTGCTGTGAGTGATGCTCTGGTTGGCACCGATTGTGCCATCTGGCTGCCCAGAGCGGTTGTGGAGTCTCCTTCTCTGGAGCCTTTCAAGGCCTGTCTGGATGTGTTCCTGTGTGCCCTGAGCTGGATTGTCAGGTCCTGCTCTGGCAGGAGGGTTGGACTGGATGAGCTCTTTGGGTCCCTTCCATCCCCTGAGATCCTCTGATCCTTGTGATCCATCAGCAGCTCTGGGCAGGGTGGCCACAGCAATGCAGGGACATGTGGGAGTGGGCATGGAGATGCCCTGGAGTGTTGCTGGTTTGAGGCTAATGAGAATATTCTAATGAGAGAAATTAGATTATTGGCTGTGAAAAGAAAATAATGGTGATGTCTGCACTGCCCATGTGCTCTGCTGGGACATACAAAAGCAAGGGCACAATGAAAGATAAATTCAGTCTCTGCCTGGCTTTACCCTGTTAACTCTTCTGCCTGACCCTGCACATTGCCCAACTAAGCATTCTGCTTCCAGCACCTCTTGCTGACCTTTCCAGATCACCTTGCACCTAAGAGAGACTCTGAGATAAGGGAGAGGGTGGAAAGAAAGTGGAGGGGTGGTTGGGAGCCTCTCCTGGGTGCTCTGATTTCTGGGAGGGGTCTCATAGTTCTGTATTGCTTTTAAGTTGTATACAGTAGTAGATATTTGTGATCTGTTGTGTCTCTGTGCCTGTAAATTGTGCTAAGCTGTGAACAGATGAAGCTTCACTCTCTAACTTCCAGCCAGTTGAGTTTAGTCTGGGTGAATCCCTGGTTGGGGGTGGGGGGGAGAGGGGGGTGGCAATACCCAGAACCAGAG
>VWZE01022707.1:0-15695 GCA_013396675.1 Eubucco bourcierii
TGTTCAGGTAAGATCTCATTCTTTACTGTAAACCTCTATTCATACCAATTTGTTAAACATAAAATAACATCATAACATATTTTTCAAACGTATTTTTCCAAGGTGTGGACTGACTACGTTAGTGAATGAAGATTAGAATAGGAAAAAAAACCCCAAAACCACAAAAAACCCAACACAACACCCAAACAACAAAATGGGGGGATGGTGTATGTGGTTGAAGTTAAGAAGTACATACATCACTTCAGGAATATAATTCTCAAATTCAGTGTGTGAAGTAATTATTCAAAGCATGGCTGAGTTATAGCACTTGAGAGACTTTGATCTGACAACTGGAAGAAATGTAGAGAAGCTACTGGGTATCACATTACAGTGTTAGGATGTAAAATGTTTCTCCATACTAGTCACAAGTTTAGTTATTTCTTTTTTTCCACTGACAGACCTAAAATAAATATAAATGGGCCACATCAAGGCTAATTTCACATACTTGGAGCAGTTAAGAATATATTGCTCCCATAGTACAGGAGTATCATGGAATGTATTAGCAAAGCTGTTCAAGTTTTTTTTATTTCACTGGGAAAGGTATTGGGAAAGTAAAATGGAATACATAACAAGTGCTTATTATGCATCCTAACAGTCCTTCTTTGTCCCTGTAATCAGGGCAGGGTACTCTGAAATGTCACACAGTTCTGCTCTGCCCACTTCATAAAAGCAATGACCAAGCTAAGTGACAAAATTACAGCTTTATTTTAGTGGATATAACTTCTGATGCATCTTTTATCACTTGCTGGCTAACTTGGAGCAAGTGACCTCTTTAATAAATATAGGCAGCCAACATGGAAAGTCCACATCCAAGTGTGGATGTGACCTTTCTAGCTTTACCCCATCTCTTCTCTTTACAACCCTGGAGCATCCCTAAGGCTTTGTAGGGCCCTGACTCAAGCAATACAAGATGAAGCAGGCAGAGAGAAGAAGAAGACCGACTTTTAGGAAATCAGACAAGGAAACTCTGTCATGTATGTACACCAAGCTGGCTTCACCTGACAGTTGGCCTTTTTTCCTCCAAATATGATTTGTAAGGCCTTTAAAATCAAAGGCAACATGTTGGTTTAAGTTTCTCACATCATTCTTCCTTACAATTTCAGTCTCCATTCATTCCAGAAGACAATGAAGTGAAGTGATACCAAGCTCAGCTGATTTCAGGGGTTTTTTTCCGAATGATGGGGCTGGGAATTGTATGTATAAAAACTACATTATTATTTTCCATTTTAGATGCTAAATTTAGAGATGTTGGAGCAGTTTTGAAATTATTTGTGCAAGAATAGATATGTCCACTGAGGTGTACAGCGTCATAGGACAAGAAAAACAGTTCTGGTAAAAAAACCCATAAACAGTTGTGAAATATTAACTGAACTGACTTAATGCTGTCATTCCTCACTCTCAGTATGAAGAATTTCAGTTTGAGTAACAGACAGGTTGTTCTATTAATCTGTATAGGTTTGAGATTGCTGAAAGTGACTGGACATACTTTTGAAGTAACTAAATGTAGACTAATTGCAAGAATAAAAATTAAAATGTATTTATTGTAACATGTATGAAAATTTATGTTATAAATTTAAATTTTTTAGGGCTTAAATGGGACTATTGTTAAAGGAAATCATTCAGAACACATTGCTACCACAACCTGTGAATCTTACTGGAAGTCATAGAATCATAGAATGGTAAGGTTGGAAGGGACCTCAAGGATTATCTAGTTCCAACCCCCTGCCATAGGCAGGGACACCTCCCACTAGTACAGGTCACGCAAGGCCTCATCCAACCTTTTCTTGAACACCTCCAGGGAGGTTGTGAAACACAGAATCTTTGACCACATTCTGTATTTCTGTGCTCCACAATACAGTCAGAAAACCAGAAGTCAGTGTCAGCACATCCAGGGTTAACATTTTTAATAATTCACCTTAAATGAAGAAACCACAAAGCTGAAAAGAAGTGTCATTGTTGCATCATCTATGTTACACCCTTTAAAATGATAGAAGTTTATTGCCTTTTCTGTATCCAATAGCATGGATAAGTGACCTGTACTAGTGGGAGGTGTCCCTGACTATGGCAGGGGGTTGGAACTAGATGATCTTTGAGGCCCCTTCCAACCTTAACATTCTGTGATTCTATGATTTTGTATCCAAAAAGCAAGCAAATGAAGAGCAACATAGAAGAGCATTCCTCCAACCACCCAAAATCTTGCACTGCTCTTTCATCTCAGTGTAATGATAACACTCTTTCCCTTGCCTCTTTCTCGACTTATCTTCCAGTACGTTTCTTCTTCTTCTTACGTTTCACCTTCTTCTCACAGTTTTCTACCATGAGTTATCCATAATCTGCACCTAGCAATCAGCAGAGAAAACACATAATTGCTTCTTTTAATGAAGAAGTAGGAAAAACCTTCCTTTTCATCCATTTGAGTGTCTAGCAAAATAGAGATGGTCCCTTGGCTGCTGCTGCCGTTATCTAGCCATAACTTCTCTGCATGTGATACACACAATGGCAATGAAGCAGTTTCAGTCTCCTGTCCTCACTGACTAAATTCCATGAACAACTATGCAATCTTGCAGCAGAGGGTTGCAGAAACACTCCTTTGGCTGTGTGAGCCAGTGGTGCCTGTGTGTAGGCTGGAGATGTAGGAAAAAGGTGAACTATGTAAGAGAAGGAGAGTAGTTGATGTACTAGCACATCCTTTGGGAAACATACCTAAAAGCTAGTCAATTCAGAGGATGTGAACACTGTTTTTCTGTGCAACTCACTAGTGAGATTACCCTTAAAAGGGTTGTTTTAAAGCAAACCTTTCATTCTTCAGTTTGAGACTTTCAGGTCCCTAGCACTTCAGATCTTATTTACTTCACAGCAATGAAGGAGCTAGAAACTCACACGGACTATTAAGGCCAAGCATTAGTCCTAAACTAAAAAAAAAAAAAAATCTGTCTTTCTACAGACAAAACCAAAACACAATCTTAAAGCAATGAAATGTCTCAACTGCAGTTCTAGACACAATGTACTTTGCAAGCTTCAACCTCACCATATCCTTCCTGAGGCCCTGCTTCCTTCCAGACATTGGTGATGGTTTACAGGCACCCAGTCTCAGCTCTCAGAGTGCAACTTGCTGAGTTCTCGTGTCACCAAAACTTTGTTTTGCAATCCACCCATTTCCACAACTTTCCTAAAGTTGCCTCTGTCTCTTGCAAGGCAGGAATGAAAGCACAGCAGGGTTGAACAGTAAAAACAGAATCTGTTAATTTGGAAATTAAAAAGATAAAATAAAATTGAAAAAAAAATAAGTGCGTGTGTGGGAGAGAAATTAAACAAAACTCCTTATTTGCTCTATATGAATCCATATAAGCAAACAAGATTAGGGAAGTTCATCCCTTAAAATTGAGTGTACTCTTTTTCATACAAGGTTCTTTAAAATGCACACATATATCTAAAGTCATAAGATATAAATAACGCCTTTCCTTTTCAAGCTTTCCTTGCATATAGGTCCATTGAGAAAACAATAAAGTAAAAGAAGCTTGTATTCTCACCCACAATACAGAACTGATTTTCCAGAACTAGTTTTCCAGAACTTCATCAGGAAAATACGAATTGCAAGGATGCTTGAAAAATAAAACATCAAGCAAGCCAGGATATCATTAATCCTAATTATATTTCTTCAATACCTTACATGTAGAAGGAATATTATGTAATTGTAGCCTCCTTCTTTCTGCCTCAATTCTGTTTTCTTTCTATACATTTGTTTACTGTGATGAAACAAAAGTATTTGATTCAGAACATAAACCTGGAGGGAGGATATAAAGAAGCAGGAGAACAGTGAAAAGCAGGCAGAGTAGGAATCTTTATGAATAAAAGTGAAAGTTAAAAAGACTCAAGAAAGTGAAATACAAAAGAGAGGAAAGAAGAAAAGGTGAAACGTCACATGAAAAGGTAGATAATGTTTTTTCATAAGCGCCTTTTAGCTTTAAAGAACAATGTTTAAATGTTGCATTAACTAGTGGTGAAAGCTTTATTCTGCCTGTATAAATAAACCTGTCATAAGCACTGGTACCTCTTGTAGCCACTATTTTTTAAATTTCTTTTTGTATGCCATAAAGAGATTAAATATTTTTCTTCACTTTGAATTTCTGTGAATTCATACCTATGTAGCACATTAATTGCAGTAAGAAAACATCAGCAGGTATTGAATCTTGATTTTCCTTCTATTAACACTGAAATTGTTTAACCCTCACTAAGATGCTTGCATAGTTTCTTTTCATCACTTTGATTTACAAGCAGGTTATTTCCAGAATCTTCTGTTCTCTGTCCTCTTTTGTCTGAAGAAAAACATAACTGATATGATTGCTAATAACCTTTAGTAACCTTTGAGGTTCCCTGAAGTTGTTCATTTTCTGTCAGCTATCCAATGAAACCAAGTCATTACAGAGGATATACACCACCATCTGTGGTTCTGCATGTTCTCAATCAAAAGCCTATATGACACCAACATCAAGCCTCAAAAACATCAAGCCTGAAAAATACTATTGCTCATTCTTTAAACAAAGTCTTCAGAAAAGACCATCTCTCTGTCTTAGGTGGCTCTGGATACATTTGGGGTTTTTGTAGTTTCCCAAAAATATGTTGTCATTCTATACTATTACCTGCAGCTCAGAAGATGTCATTCATTGTATTGTTGACATGGTGACAAATGAAAACTTCTAACAGCATGGATCCAGTCTCTTTTGATGTTCTTTTCCCTAATAGTCACAGCTTGCATTTCCTCAGCACTCTCTGATTACTCTTTCTACGAGGTTCCATGGTGCTCCTTCATGAATCTGAGGTAGGGAAAAAGTATGGTTGTTCAAGAACTAATTTTTTTCTCCTTTTTTTGCATCTGACAATTGATGGCAAATTTACAAAATAAAATTGCCAACTCTTTTGTGAAAATCCCTAGAGAAGAAAGTTTAATATTCCTCATCTTACACTTTAAAAAAAAGCAGAAAAAGGAAAGGTAATGCCACAAGGCAAAGCCAGACATGAGAAAATTGTGGTTGCACATGTACCTGAAAGTTCGGGGCAGTATCCCTTCCTCCCCATACTCTTAGGTTAAGCTTACAATTTAAGATTGTGGAAATGTACTTAACGGGCAGTGGAAAAGTGTTCTCATGGCTGGTATACTGCAGGACAAAAATGGAAGCCGCCAGAAGTTTGTGATTTAGGGGCGAGAGATGTGCAAGCACTCAGCTGTAGCATGATCCAGGAGGGGGAGCTCTGAGTACACCAGCCGGCAGGGACGGGACGGGACGCTCCAGTTCCCTCCCTGCTTTCCGCAGATCTGCAGGGTCTGAACGTCGGCATTGACTGGCACGGCAGTTTCCTAAACATTGCATCTTCCCTTCGTCAGAACGTTTCTTGGCAATATGTGATACCACGTTTGTTGGATTACACCCTTTTTCATAAAACACATCAATTCTATCTTGATTCAGAAAGCAACTACAGCGTACAACTAAAGTAAGACCAAGTACAACATCATCAACAAGTTATAGGCCCAAGAAGTGTTGTGCAGCAATAGAACCATGCACAACTTCTTTCTGTCTCATTTTCTGTCAGGTCCTTACTTCATGTGCTTGCAGATCAGCACCACAACTTTCTCCTGCCCTGTGGCCCTGTATGCCAAGTGCAAACCATGCTAGCGATCTACTGATGGGAAGCTCACTACTACAAATCACATTCCTCTTTTAGTTTTTTTCTCATTTATCACAAGGTGCTGCACTCAGTCAACTTAAAAGAGAGACACTTGGGATGTCTGAAAAGGAAACAGCTAATCACAGACTTACAGAGTAGCCACACATGCGAGTATCAGAGCAAAGAAGTCAATTTTGTTAGCAAAATCAAAATCCTATCTAAATCAGTCAGGAAAATTCATCCAGCCATTGCTGCCTAGCAGTTTGATAGCAGGTAAGAAGAACATGCAGAAGGATTGAAAGAGATGTTTAATAGTCGTGATAGGCTAAACATGTATATATTTTGAATCATTACTCACCATAAATTCACAATAAAACAGTAATTTCTAGGCAAAACTTGTATGACTCAGGGAGAAAAAACAAAACCCAACCAAGCAAACCCCCCAAAACCACCCAAACCAAACGAACCAAAAAAACTACAACAACAAACCACAATACTTTAAATAGTTCTAAAATTACCTCCGTTTATTTTTCTGATAATTCTGCAAATATTCTATGTTCAAAGGATAATGTAATGGGATGTTTTCTATCTTTTTATAATGTTTTGGATTTAGCCCACTGAATACTGTAAATCAATGGATTTTAGGTAAGCTATAATAAAAAGAAATGCATAGAGAAAGATTATGAATAAAAGTAATATTAAAGAAAAATCAACAGTGAATGTTGATTATTAAATACTTACCAACTGATAATGATTGTTCTCTGAAATTAGGGGAAAAAAAATCTAATTAAGTCAAATTATAATAGAAGTGAGAATAGATAGGAAAAAGATTTCCTAGAGTGATCCAGGGAATAGAAAGAAGGTTTAGATGAGGTTTGCTTAATTTAGCAAACCAGATGCTGAGAAATTAGTATACACTGGAGAAGACAAAGAGCCAGTAAAGCTGAAAAACCAAAGTTCATCCAAGAATGATCAGAAAAAAACAGTAGTCTTGGGTAAGATTAGATTGGAAAATTAGAAGATTCTAATTGCCAGAGGTATAAGATAGTAGCTTAACTACTTCTTTTAAGATCAAACTGGGTAAGTTTCTAAATGACACAGCTGCCAGCAACATCAGAGAGCTGTTACCCACAAGGTTGTGGCTGCTCCCTGTTACCCAAGTTATCCTTTCTCATTTCATGCCCTTACCTAACAGAGGTCTGTCAGTACTGCTTGGTATTCCACAAACAGGAAAAAGAGGCTAAAATTGTCAAATGCGTTTTAGAAGTAAATTATCCACTGCAAATTATTCAGCAGTTTTATTATTCTATAAGTCACGTAGTGAATGAAGTTCATCTGATATTAATGAATTCTCTTAGTAGAATTAAATTGAAGATTTGTGGTTAAGCACTTAAATAACATGCATCAGACTCTCAAAGAATGCTGCCTACTGCTTCCCCAACACAATTTTTTTTTTCAGCTTTTTTTTCTTTTTAATGGGGGACATATTTTCTATCAAGGATGTATGTGAAAACGTCTTCATTTAAAATGCACATCAAAAGTAAGAACTGATAGGTTCAAAACCACTATGTATTGATACATCCTCAAGGAACTCCACTGGCACCCAGTCTCTCTGGTGGAAGCTGTCTATTTGTGGTAAAAGAAAAGTATACATAGAGAAAAACATCTAAACTGTGAGTCCATAGTTGTAGATTAACAAACACCATGGTCTTATTTATCTGTAGAAATGAAGGAGGGAGCATCAGCAACCAAAAACATGAAATGTCATGGTAAAAGCAGACACTGCACTAAGTCACCTTGGAAATGGCTGCAGACAGATACATTACAAGAAATTCATAGAATCCTAGAATCCTAGAATGGTAAGGTTGGAAGGGACCTCAAGGATCATCTAGTTACAACCCCCTGCCATAGGCAGGGACACCTCCCACTAGTACAGGTCACTCAAGGCCTCGGCCAACCTGGCCTTGAACACCTCCAGGGAGGGAGCAGCCACAACCTCCCTGGGCAACCTGTTCCAGTGTCTCACCACCCTCACCGCAAACAACTTCCTCCTGACATCCAGTCTAAATTTCCTCTCTGCCAGTTTAAACCCATTGTCCCTCGTCCTGTCATTGCAAGACCTTGTCAATAGTCCCTCCCCCAGCCTTCCTGTAGGCCCCCTTCAGATACTGGAAGGCTACTATAAGGTCTCCTGGAANGGGGCTCCAGAACTGCACACAGTACTCCAGATGGGGTCTGATGAGAGCAGAGTAAAGGGGCAGAATCCCCTCCCTTACCCTGCTGGCCACGCTGCTCTTGATGCAGCCCAGCTGCAGCTCAGTTGCTGTCTGGGCTGCATGTGGAACTTGCTGAAATTAAGCAGCAGCTCTATATTCTGACTTAAAGGAAGGATCTAGAAGGTTGTTTTGAAAAATGCTTAGACAGTAAACACAGAATATCCCAATGTACAGATGAGAATTTGCAGTTGGCTAAAAGTCAGAGAAAAGGCTAAAGGAATACAAAGCAAAATGATTGCAAATATTTCCATTTAGAACTGGAAAACCACAGGATTTCCTTAGTAATACAAGAAAGCAAAATCTCTTCCACAGTGGATTGCTTCCATTTTTCCTCTCAAATTTTCAAATATTTTGATTTAAAAAAAAAGGGGGGGATAAAAAGCATATATGATATAATTTTGTTTTCAATCCAATTTTTTAGTTATTCACAAATGCTTTAAAAAACCCCAACCAAATGAAAAAACTCAACATATTTATTTTCAGGCTCTGAATCTTTAAGCATTTCTTTGAGTGGAATTAATAGAAGAATAGAGAAGGACAAACTTGGATCAGAGAAGGATACTGACTTGTCGAATTTTCCTATGAATTTATTAAAGAGGGGACTGAGTTACAGGTTTGGAAGCATAGATCCTTTAATATTTAGCTGTACTTAACTGATAGAAGAGCTTCCAAAGTAAATTTGAGATTATTTATTTGTAATTGTTCTTTATTTTCTTTCTAGTTTGGATCTGGCTAACTCATTGTGGTATATTAATAATCACAGTATCACAGTATCACAGTATCGCAAGGGTTGGAAGAGACCTCAGAGATCATCAAGTCCAACCCATCACCACAGCCCTCAAGACTAGACCATGGCACTAAGTGCCATGTCCAAACGTGCCTTGAACGCCTCCAGGGACGCTGACTCCACCACCTCCCTGGGCAGCCCATTCCAGTGACAAATTACTCTCTCAGTGAAGAACTTCCTCCTCACCTCCAGCCTAAACTTGCCTTGGCGCAGCCTGAGACTGTGTCCTCTTGTTCTGTCACTGGTTGCCTGAGAGAAGAAGGTAACCTCCTCCTGGCCACAACCACCCTTCAGGTAGTTGTAGACAGCAATAAGGTCCCCCCTGAGCCTCCTCTTCTCCAGGCAATAATAAATTAGAACTTAGTCATGCTGTTGATAAGAATGACACGTCTTCTTGTTTCTTCTGCCGCCATTACCAGCAACATGCTTGCTGACAATACTGCTACTATATTTTATTCAAGGATAGTTCAAGATACTAAAAAGATATTACCAGCCCTAGGAGCAGGAACGGAAGCCGTGTACCAGGTACATGTCCTAAAGCATCATTCTGTCTGCTGCTCAGCCAATAGCTGTTTGTATTTCTGCAAGGCAGTAGAAATTTCAAAGGCCACTTAAACACATCACAGAACAGCCTTTGGGCAGTAGCTGAAGAGCTCTGAGGTCCTGGAAGCTTGATGTTACATTTCATGGGGTAACACACACGCACAGACACAGACACAAACACACACACACACACATTCTTACATGGCTACTTTTTTTTATTATTATTATTTATTTATCATTTCTGGTATTACATGATGCTCATAATCCAGGCCAGTCTTCAGGTATGCAGGTGTGAATCACTAAAATGAGCCCAGACATGCTATAGTTAGCCAGACTTTCCCCTTGTCCAAAGCTTTGCAACCTGCTCGGTCCAAAAAACAGCGAAGCGGAGAAAGGAAGAGTCTACCCTTACTCAGAGGTGCATAATTTACGGCTAAGTACCTGTAAAATTAATTGCTCATTTGCAAATGCCAGTCTTCATGCTCTATTGCTTACACTTTTAAATTAAAAGAATGTTAAACAAGTTAACTGTAAGTCATGCTAGAGGTCTGCAAGTAGAGCAACATAATCAGAGAAAGAAGAAAATCTAAACAGTGAAATGAATCCCTTTGTTTTGTGAGAGAAGAGAGGGGGAAGTTAAGGCACGAGTCATTTGCAGATTTAGTTGTGGAGGTCATTGGGAGGTATTCACCTCGAGCAAAAATGGCTGCCAACATAAAATCTTTGGTAGATGGGAGATGCATAGCAGATAACATGGTAGCCAGTGTCTCACTTGGAGCACTTTAACAGCTTGGTTTGAATTCATAAGTGGTCTGATTGTACATGTGCAAATGCTTCCATATAAAGGTTAGGCACCCATTGTTATTGCGGCATCTGTTAAAAAAGATAGCCATATCGGTTGCTAGGAGATGGCAGACTTCTCCTGGAGAAAAATCACTCCTGATAAAAAAATGATTTTACATAAAGACCCTCTTAAATATAAATATCTTTGACAGCAGCTATTATTATTCACCGACTTCCTTTGCAACTGAATAAATGGCAGAAAAATATATTATTTGAATACCATTATATCCTAAAGTGTTAAATAGATTTTTCTCCCTTTCTCCCCTCCCCCCCTTTTTTTTTTGTTTCTCTGAAGTGATATTTGCTTCCAGCTAAAATTGCTGCCTTCCTTTTTCTATAGACCATTCCATGAAAGAAACATTTGGAGAACTGAGCTCAAAAATTGAACTCACTTGTCTTCGGTTTCACTGCAAAACCAGCTTCACTTAAAATCAATTGTGCAGTAGGATAAACATTTTATTGGGAAGGAACTTGGATGTAAAAAGACCCAAAAAAACCCCAAAAACAAACCTGCAGCAAGTCTTCACAAACGGATGGCTGGGAGAAGGCAGGTGGGAGACTGCACCACATGAAAGCAACCAACCATCCAATTTCATTTCAATAACATTTGTAATTGTCTTCCTACTGGGGTGGCTGGAAGTACAGCTGCCCTATATTTGTGTCCATGCACCCAGCTTTTGGTGAAAATGACCTTAACAAATACAACATGAAACAGGCTATATACTTGCTGTTTTAAACTTGTGTAGTCAATAAGTGAAACAATAATCTTTCCTAATTTAGTGTGCTCAGACTGGCTATTGTGGACATGAGAACTCTCCAGCTGCAGAACACAAAGGCATGCTGCCCGCACAATATGGGGTTTCAGCAGCTGTGCCTTCCATTGACGTGAGCTGGGAGAAACACAGATCAAATACTGACAATAAAAGATCGATGTTGTAAATATTAGCATGAGAAAGAGCATACCAAACTCTGCTTATGTCTGTTTTTTATGGAGTTGGGATAAAGTTTCTCAAGAATGTTGCATGCAGTGGGAGTGTGTATGTGTGTGCACATGTGTGTGAAGTGCTCCTGAATCAAGCAGCAGCATGTTTCCTTATACAAATATTGTCAGGAACCCTTTGGTTTATTCGGAATTTTCCTGAGAAGGTTTTGACAATACAGTAATACCTCTTCACTGCTTTTCACACAGTTGTTTCCACTGTTGGCACCAGGAAATCCTTATTGTTTTAATCAGTACCACTTGGAGTGATGACATGTTTCTTTTTTTCTTTTAGTGACAGACACGGTGCATTTCCTCACACGGCATTCTCATGAGAGACTTTTTGTGCTGTTCTTAGTATAACCATCAGCAAATATGTATTTGCCAGAGGGCCACAAGAAGGGGTCACTATTTTTTCCTTTTTATTTTTTTTTTCATTCTGATACTTTATGTTTCATTGCTGTATTTTCAAATTCACAAATGACCCTGAGGAACTACTGTCAACAGTTATAAAGAAACATCTGAGGAATATTTGGAAGATCAGGAGTTGTTCATTTAGTGACATTTTTAATTCAACCTTTATGCTGCCTTCCTCCTCCATCTCCTTTGTACCACATACACTTGAATGAAAAACATATGGTAACTCTATAAATGCATTCTTTAATGCTTTATATTAATTGCAGGCTTGATTAAAATTATTAAGTTAATTTGAATGTAATATGTGTATACTCAACTAATACATTATGATGAATATTATTATAGTACCATACTTTGCTCTGCGGTTGGGCATAGTATATACCACAAACAGAAGGGAGAGGTAAGAAATGTTGTCTCTTACAGCATGTGGAGAACTCAGTCTCTGTCATCATGCTGGTGACAGAAAGAAACACTCCATCTCCACTGCTCAGAGAACAGGCATGACCTTCATTCACTGTTCCCACAGATCAGGCAATGATGGAATTTACCTGCAGCACTCACATAGACGTTTGAGACAGAGAGAATGCACTTGTTTCCACAGTGCTGTACATATTCATTGTTCATTGTTGATTGCCCAGCACAATGAATAACCGTGCAAAATAAACATTTCTGATTTCAAACTTTTACAACTTAACACATGCCCTTTAAAGAGCTTAACTGCAGCAGCTGCACATCCACTGAGCTGCTAAAGCTGATGTGTTTTGACATCCTCTCTCTTTTTTTTTTTTTTTTCCTACCTTCATCAAGCAAATTTGTATCTTCCAAGCATTCTGTTAAGCATTTTGTGCTTTCCAAGTTGCTGGGTTTTTTCCATTTCTCTTCTCTTTCCATGACGGAGATTTCCTGTTTACCTCTCAAAGACCTTGACATCACCCTTCAGTCACAAACAGTACAAATTTTGACATCAGCTTTAATGGGACCTTAGAGCTGCCTTCCAGTACCTGAAGGAAACCTACAGGAAGGCTGGAAAAGGACTTTTCATAAGGGTGTCTAGAGACAGGACAAGGGGGAAGGATTTTAAGCTGAAGGAGAATAGGTTTAGACTGGATCTCAGGAAGAAATTCTTCAGTATGAGGGTGGTGAGACACTAGAAAAGGCTGCCCAGAGCGGTTGTGGATAACTCCTCCCTGCACACGTTTAAGGCCACGTTGGATGAGGCCTTGGACAACCAAGTCTAAGTTGAGAGGCATCCTTGTCTGTGGTCAGGGGGTTGGAGTAGATGATCTCTGAATTCCCTTCCAACCTAAGCCATTCTATGAAATTTTGTTTCACAAGGCTCAAGCCCATAAGCTGTTTAAAGCATTTTCCTCGCTTTGATGCTTGAGTGTAAGTGATCACATCATAGTCCATATTTCTGTAGTTAAGGCACAAAAACTCCAAAACTCTCATCCTGTTTTGCTGGTGCAGAACAGACAGGGAAAACAGAAGGAAGCATCAGTGAAACCTATTTTTGGTCTTGAAATAATGCAGGTATGACACGGAGCACACAAATGCTTGAATTGTAATATTGTGGGTTTTTTTCAAATTCTGAACTAATTTCTCTGAATTTCTCTGAACTAATTTCTCAAGAAGCCTGTTCAAAGAGGAAAAAATCCTTATTGACAGTTGGACCTCACAATAATGTAACAAGGCAGTATAACTTTTTCATTCTGGTAGGTTATAATCAGTCACTAGGTAAATTCATGAAATTTTTACAAGACTCAGAAATATTTTTATAAGACTCAGAAATATTTTTATGAGACTCAGAAATTTTTATTTTTATAAGACTCAGAAATAATTATCTGATCTAGAGCAAATGCAGGGTCTTATTTCCTAAAACAGTGCTTCATAGCAAATATCTGTATTGGTAAAGAGTAGAGATCATGGCTGGATTTGTGGAAATTCTTCCAAAGACAGAACTTCTGAGTGGCAAGTTACTATTGCTACGTTGCAAGATTAATCAAGACCTTCTTTTAAAAGTTCATAAAGTGAAAAAAGAATTAAAGTATGCACAGCATTTTGTATATATTTGTAAGACAAATTCACAGTAGAAATCATACAGTAAATATAAAAGGCGGAAAAGGCAAAAGAGTCAGGAAAAATACCTACAGCCCTAAAAATTACCTTCACTTTTTTTTCCCCTCTTCTTTTTAAAAGTGCATATAATTGCTGCTTCATATACAGAGTAACTTTGGAAAACAGGACTGTGACTGTAAAACATTCCTGAAACGGGGCTTGGTGAGACTTGTCCATGTTAAGTTTGAACAACTTTTTTTCTGAAATTGCTTTTAAAAATAAAGAAAAGAAGCAGCAACTCTAGACATGCAGGAAATACCTGGTTTTGTGTTGTAGTCAGTCATGAACAAATGCCTGACAAATTTGGTGGCTTTTTATGATGAATTCACAGCAACAGTAGACAAGGAAGGGCAACTGATGTCATCTACCTGGACCTGAGTAAGGCATTTGACTCTGTCCCACATGACATCCTTGTCACCAAATTGGAAAAACATGGACTTGATGGATGGAGCACTGCTGGATAAGGAATTGGCTGGATGGTTGCACACAGAGAGTGGTTATCAAGGGCACAATGTCCACCTGGAGACCAGTGACAAGTGGTGTCCCTCAGGGGTCAGTGCTGGGACCAGTGCTGTTTAACATCTTTGTCAGTGCCATGGACAGAGGAATGGAGTGCACCCTCAGCAAGTTTGCAGATGACACCAAGCTGTGTGGCACAGTTCACTTGCTAGAGGGCAGAGATGGCATCCAGAGGGACCTGGACAGGCTGGAGAGGTGGGTCCAGGCCAACCTCATGAAATTCAACAAGGCCATGTGTAAGGTCCTGCACCTGGGTGAGCACAATCCCAAGCACAAATACAGGCTGGGTGGTGAATGGCTGGAGAGCAGCCCTGAGGAAAAGGACCTTGGAGTCTGGGTTGATGAAAAGCTCAACATGAGCCTGCAGTGTGCACATGCAGCCCAGACANTCTTCAGCCTGGAGAAGAGAAGGCTTCGAGGGGACCTGATAGTAGCCTTCCAGTATCTGAAGGGGGCCTACAGGAAGGCTGGGGAAGGATTATTTACAAGGTCCTGCAATGACAGCACAAGGGACAATGGGTTTAAACCGGCAGAGGGGAGATTTAGACTAGATGTCAGGAGGTTCTTTGCAGTGAGGGTGGTGAGGCACTGGAACAGGTTGCCCAGGGAGGATGTGGCTGCTCTCTCCATGGAGGTGTTCAAGGCCAGGTTGGTTGAGGCCTTGAGTGACCTGTACTAGTGGGAGGTGTCCCTGCCTATGGCAGGGGTTGGAACTAGATGATCCTTGAGGTCCCTTCCTACCTTACCATTCTATTATTCTCTGAAAATTAGGAAATATATTCTAAATTGTCTTGAACTACAGCCCTATTGACTATGATAGACATTTTGCTCTTATCACTGATGTTTAATGTCAATTTTCTAACTAATAAATGCACCTACCTGAGTAGAACGCAGATGGGTATATGGCTGAGTATCACAGAATCACAGAACTTCAGAGGCTGGATGGGACCTCCAGATATCACTGAGTCCAACCTCCTTGCCAAAGCAGGATCACCTATGGTAGTCCACACAGGAATGCATCCAGGTGGGTGTTGAAAGTCTCCAGAGAGGGAGACTCCACAACCTCTCTGGGTAGCCTGTTCCAGGGCTCTGTCACACTCACTGTAAACAAGTTTCTCCTCATGTTGAGGTGAAACCTATGTTTCAGTTTGTAGCCGTTGCTCATTGTCTTATTGTTGCTGAGCAGCGAAAAGAGGTTGACCCCATCCACTTGACACCCACCCCTCAGATATTTCACACAGCACAAAGCTTTCCGAGTGTTACGGATGGTAAAATTACCTTTGACTTCAGTGGAAATAAATGACTGGCAAAACTTTTGACGCTTATCACACTCATGTCTTTAAAAAACACATCTAATTAACTGAACTTGCTCCAGCCAAAACCAAAAAAATTCCCCCAAAAAACCAGTAAAAATAAATAAATCCCCTGATATCCCAATTTTGCCAGCAATAAATAGCGAAAAGTCTGATTTTAAATGGTAACTTTGACCCCTGTTCCCGAGACAAAGTTAATG
>VWZE01022707.1:15758-27502 GCA_013396675.1 Eubucco bourcierii
GGGGGGGGGGAGAAAAAGAGAGAGAGAGAATTGAGGATGTCTTTTATCAAAAGTCAATTCAAAGCTTGATGTAAAGTTCAAATCTTTCGCAGCATACATTATCATTAAGATGAAATATTTAGTGGTTCTGTATTCCGGTCATCTTTTGACAATAACCTGCAATGTCTCAGAGGTGGCAGGTGCTGGAGAATTCAGTCAATTATTAAAGAATATCTCATTTTTCAGTAAGAAGGGTTGAAAACTGCTAATTTGTATTAGCATGCCATTAACAAAATTACACCCTACGTTTAAAAATCTTGAACAAATTCTATACACATTAAAAATAGTAGCTGCTTTGAGTCTCTTAGAGTGGCTTTGTAAACATTTGAAACATTGCTGTTTAATAGCCATCTCCATCTCTTGCCCCAGAGAATGGGTATAACTCTTTGTCCTCTGGACAATAAGAAGTCACATTGTTGGACTTCATGTAATGTTCTTCAGAGATGTTTAACACAAATTACAGCTACTAATAATGTTTCCAGCTTCCCTCTGTGACAGCTGCAAAGTGAACACAAGGTTAGAGTAAAATTAAAATAGAACTGCTCTTACACTTTTTTCACATTAAAACCTCAGTAATATTTAAAATTTGTATTTAAGCAAATTTATTAAAAGTTAAGCTTTTGTGCTTATTATGTGGGCATTAAAACAAAATCGAAACTGGATTTGCTAAACATCCCAGTGCATTCACATGGATATGCTCAAAAGAGATGCCACATTTTGGTAAGCATTTGCATGAAAAAGCTTTTAAATGCCTTTTTTTTTTTTTTTTTTTTTTTTTTTGTTTGAAACTCTACTCACAGAGGGAGTGAACGATTAACATCACAGACAGGGTGGGGGAAATAATATTTCTCCATGGGGTTTCACTCCTAGCAAAAGCCACTATGATACTTTTAATATTAGTATCATATATTGTGCTACATTCCATGAGACTTTATCAGCCAAAGAGTATTAGACTGATCTGGTACCAAGGGGCAGTATCTTTGATGAACAGTACCACATTTCATGTCTACTATTCTCAGCCATGCTAACAAAGAGTGTCTTCTCTGTAAGGAGTCCTATTCTCTTCAGTGGGCTCCATTGTGACGGACAGACAGCTGTAACTGGAGCAGGCAACAGTGCAGTTGTGCCACTGCAGAGGAGAAAAACAGGGAAACCTCTGCCTCTAGGAAGTACAGTCTAAGTCTCTTTGGTCATGAAAAACATAAGCTTGGACACCTTTTCCAATCTTCTGGTGTGCATTAAGGGCTTGGGCTAAACATGGTTCTGCCATCTTGTTCATTTATTTCATCTTTCTTTTCTGCAATGGCACACAGAACAAAGGTGCAGCTATTTTGCATTTGCCTGAATGTAAAGTTCTGCATAGCACTAATACATACCACACTGGAAAACATAACCATGAATTCTGAGAAAAGTTAATTTTTACAAACCTTGCCACTTGAATATATGCAGAGCAAAACATTCACTGAAAAGACTGAAATTGAAGTAAACTCACAAGCCCAGCTGCAATAACAATGGAAATCTTCTTTTTATTCCTTTTTTTTTTTTCCTTTTATTTTAATTTCCTCTCCTCTGGCAATAAGATTCTAGTGAAACTAGCTTCACAGAAAATGAGCAAGTGAAGAAGTGCCTAGGGACTAGAACTACACTGGAAATAAGGACTTCCCAGATGAGAGCTAATGCCATTTTGAGGGTCACTTCACCAAGGAAATTAACTGTTTGATTAACACCTGACTGTTTCCTTGTCTTCAGTCATGTATTTTAGTCTGTTAGAGTAAAATCCAGATTGTTGTGACAATGACGAGAATAAATTAGTCAATATTAATAAATCACTAGGAAGAAAAAGTGCTGTTGAAAATTATGAATTTGGATTAAATCAGTAAAACATGCTGCATGAGAAGTCAGTTGTTTTCCTCTTCCTCTACATCTTAAAGTTGGAAACACAGAACTGCAGTAACCTATCAGTGATGTAGGCCCTAGCACTCCACTCAAGCTTGTTACACTTCATATTCTTACCTAAATATTCACGGAATTTTGCCCTTCCAGTTTTGCAGGAATGTGAAGACAACTGATAGATTTGCACAAAATGTCTGAAAAGTCTAATAAGTTTCCCTTCTTGCTTACAACCACTGCACAAGAAATAACTGTGTGCTTTGTTCTCGAAAAAAATACATCAGATGGCTCCTGGCTTCTTAAATTCGCACCTCAGCTAACCCACACCCCCTTAAAAATACTGGCGATTGAATGTGTGGAATTGGGGGTAAGAAACTACTTGGGAAGTCTCCTATGTGGCCAGCAGGAGCAGGGAGGTCATTCTCCCCCTGTACTCTGCACTGCTTAGGCCACACCTTGAGTACTGTGTCCAGTTCTGGGCCCCTCAATTGAAGAAGGACATTGAGGTACTTGAGCGTGTCCAGAGAAGAGCAACAAGGCTGGTGAGAGGCCTCAAGCACAAGCCCTATGAAGAGAGGTTGAGGGAGCTGGGATTGTTTAGCCTGAAGAAGAGGAGGCTCAGGGGAGACCTTCTTGCTGTCTACAACTACCTGAAGGGTGGTTGTAGCCAGGAGGAGGTTGCTTTCTTCTCTCAGGTGACCAGCACCAGAACAAGAGGACACAGTCTCAAGCTGTGTCAGGGCAAGTTTAGGCTCAAGGTGAGGCGAAAGTTCTTCACTGAGAGAGTCATTGGCTACTGGAATGGGCTGCCCAGGGAGGTGGTGGAGTCACTGGAGGTGTTCAAGGCGGGTTTGAACGGGGCACGTGGGGCCATGGGCTAGTCTTGAGGTCTGTGGTAATGGGTTGGACTTGATGACCTTTGAGGTCTCTTCCAACCTTGGTGATACTCTGATACTGTCTCAGGGATCAACTTCCCCTGGAGCCAGCCAGCCACACCTGCACACATACATGTACACAAACACAACCCATGCTGCTCACAGCATAGTTGTGTTTTCCTTTATTTTATTCTGTTTTCCTTTATTTTATTCTGTTTTAATCTGGCTTTAAAGTTAGATGGAGGTTTGCACTCACAAAATTACAGTTGTCCTTTCTTAGCTGCATGATAAATAAGGGCCACCGTTAGTATGTTCGGTCTTGAGTGACATTAGCATTGGTATTAAAATATTTAAGAATAAACACTGGAAAGAATGGACAAGTTTTTTGTTTTAAACATCTGTTTTAAAGTGATATGAGGGAGTGAAATTAAATTTAATAATCTCTCTTCCTTCCTCTGCTTTTAAAATCGTAAGACAATGTGGTAGGACATGTGTTTCAGATCTAGTGTGGTATTTTCAGATGTAGACAATTCATTATCCGTGGTTCTCCTTTTCTCCATAAACCACGATTCTTCTAAGTACAAAATTGTCTGCTAAATTGTCCCCAGGTTACACAACACAAAACAGCATTTGTGTATAATAAGGCATTACCTCCACCTGTTATAGACAGTGTTTACTCTACACATTTTGTTTTCTCTGTTGGATTGCGGCCAGTGAGCTCAGTAGTTTGTTGAAAAGCAGAGGATCTTACATATCAGATTGTCCAATTTATTTTGCATATGGTTTTTTGTCAGTTCTTTGTGAAGGGAACAGAAGGGAGGCTCTTCCATTCTTTTTAATGGATGTTTTTCCAGTGAAATACTTGGTTTTAATATCATTGTCCTATCCTAACTCACATACATGTGTGCTTCAATCAAGCCACAGAGTATGAACTGATTTAGATACCCAACTACAGGACTTCTGCACCTTGTTGTACCAACCACCTACTCATTCTGATTTACACAATGTTTTCTGGACAACTTTGATTACATCCGTGCCCATCTCTACGCTTATATCTGTATGCTTCAGGCATCATTGCTTTTTGGACCAGTAAGATCAACCTAAGCAGGAGAACTTTACCACACAGAAGCTTAATCTTTTGACTGACTGTCCATTTAAATCAGTCAGTTGAGTACAAAGCAGCAAGTGGCATAACATTTTTTTCTCCCATGTAGGATAGAACTGTGCTTAATTAGGCATCTAAGAGAGACTTAACTTCTACAGTTCTCACCACACATGTTATTTTCTAGCACTTAATGATCTGAAACACCAATTAGTTTCAATTCACACCTATTATCCTGCTTTAGTTCATTGTTAATTCAAAGTCCAAATTCCTCCCTTTGTCAAAAAGTGATAATTTTCTCTTTTTGTGTTTTGTCTGAAGGTCTGAAAACTATAATGCCAAATGCCATTACTCAAAACTTCAGAGGCCTTTTACTCTTTGCCAAATTTCGTAGTTCTATGCTTTTATGCTCAGTGTATTCTCTTCCTTTCCCTCCATTAATGAACGTATTGTTTCAACTCCCTTGAAACATATTCTCTTTTCAACATTCTTCTTCCTAAACCAGTTACAGACTTTTACAGGACACCACAGTGGCAGTTCCAAAGGGGATTAAGATGACTGCAGTCTCAAAAAGAACTGTAGATAAACATGCAATAGAAGGTAAAGCAGAAAGGCTGACACATCAGGTCTTCCCCTTTCTCACACATCATAAGCCATGTAGTTGGCATCTGGGGGTGGTGAGGGTTAGGGGTGTGTGTGTTTAAAAAAAAAAAAATCCCAAGAAAATTAAACAAAAAAAATGCTTAATGTGAAAAACAAAAGCCTTTAAAACCTACATTAGGTAAGGATGCCTACCAAAAAAAGTCCAAACAGACTCTCCATTATTTATCTGTTCATTTTCAGATTGTTCATATTCACTAGACAATCAAGAATGAAGAATATTCTTAGCCTGGCTTTTAATGCATGTTTTTATCAGCCCCTAAAATCAGTGATATCTACAGTTTTGTGGACGTAGCATATGGTAGTCTCTTAGTTATTACAATTGCTAGTACTTAATAGATTAAAGCAATGGGCGTGGGTAACTTATTCCATAAGTACCCTTTTGTCTGAACGTCTTTTCTGCAATGTAAATCAGGTCACACTTAGAAGAACAACTAGAAAAAAACAATCGAGTATCAACATAAACAGTTTAAAAATGCATTTGTTACTGCTATATCCCAATATCTCTTTTGAAAACTAAAACGTGTACATTTTGCTCTCATCAGACTTCATCTGGAGTACTGTGTGCAGTTCTGGAGCCCTCAGCACAGGAAGGACATGGAAGTGTTGGCGCAGGTCCAGAGGAGGGTCACAAAGATGCTCAGAGGGCTGCAACAGCTCTGCTATGAGGACAGGCTGAGAGAGTTGGGGCTCTTCAGCCTGGAGAAGAGAAAGTTTCAACAAGACCTTAGAGTAGCCTTCCAGTATCTGAAGGGGGCCTACAGGAAGGCTGGGGAGGGACTATTGACAAGGTCTTGCAATGACAGGACAAGGGGCAATGGGTTTAAACTAGCAGAGGGGAGATTTAGACTGGATGTTAGGAGGAAGGTCCGTCCAGTGAGGGTGGTGAGACACTGGCACAGGTTGCCCAGGGAGGTTGTGGCTGCTCCCTCCCTGGAGGTGTTCAAGGCCAGTTTGGATGAGGCCTTGAGTGACCTATACTAGTGAGAGGTGCCCCTGTCTATGGCAGGGGGTTGGAATTAGATGATCTTTGAGGTCCCCATTCTATGACTCTATGATGATTCTATGATGACTGATGATCTTAGTTCATAGGATCACTGAGTTTGGAAACGATCCAAGTCCAAGCATCATCCCAACACCAGCATTCCCATTAAGCTATATTCCGAAGTGTTATGTCTATACTTTTTTTTTTTTTACATCTCCAGGGATGGTAACTCCACCATCCCCCTGACCAGCCTGTTCCAATGCCTGACCACTCTTTCAATAAAGGAATTTTTCCTAATATCCAGTCTAAACCTCCCCTGGTGCAACATAAAGCCATTTCCTCACAGCCAATCACTACTTGTTTGGGAGTAACTATTGCTATTGCCCCTGTTAACTTTTTGAATGCTCTAATCTATATAATCATAACATTTTTCAGCTGTTCCAGAGTTTGTTTTGAACTTTGCTTATTTTTAATTTTGTGAGAAATACAAGAGGTGGGATGACATCTCAAATCTCTTGCTGACTATACTATAGTATAGTATATAATACTGTAGATACTACAGAATTACCCATCACTATCAACCAATTTTCCCTTCCTACACAGTACAAAGTTACCTACCAGTGCACCTGCTGCTATTTTTTCATACGGTGCCTATATAAATTACTGTGTTGCATATACTGCTTCCAGCTACAGCAAAACAAAAAATCAGTTAAACATTAATCTTTTCAGTTAAGCTGCCAATGTTGCTCAAAATCTGTTGCAGTGCTTTCTCAGTCCAGCCTACCATCAAACCTCGACACATTTCAAGTCTGTCCAACAAATGTTATGTGATTCTCTTCATTATGGTGACAGACTGCATAAAAATGTATTGTGTTTGTATTTTTTACAAAACAGGGTTCTGTCCAAAAAGTGGAGAAACACAGTTCTACACTTGATGATGGAATTTTCAGAAACATATGATGTGAATCTGTTGGTTTGGCCAGATATGTGAAACTACCTCTGATACGTACTACGGGCACGTCTTATTTTGGCACAAATGTAAACTCCAGTTTATATGTATGCACGCTATATGCTACTGCCAAACAAAATATCTCCAAGCTCAGTCTGTACATCTCCTACAAACTTCCAAGTCAAATGCACATTTGAAATGTACTTTAAGGAAAAATTTAATTTTCCCTTATATCAGTGGCTGAGGGACCTAGCATATGTACAAGACTGAACATTGGCAAGTAACTGTGTC
Source organism: Eubucco bourcierii (assembly GCA_013396675.1). NCBI lineage: Eukaryota > Metazoa > Chordata > Aves > Piciformes > Ramphastidae > Eubucco > Eubucco bourcierii. Next base: position 22,550 of record VWZE01022707.1, read on the forward strand.
AGAGGCACACATAGCCTCAATATAAGATGAAATATAAAAGCCAGACTAGAAGACATCCAAAATGTGGAGTACCCACTTGAGACATTTTTTATTTAGGTTTCTCAAACTGCCTTCTCATACTCATTTTCCAAAATGAAAAATACGGGCAGTGCACAGTAACAGTAAAGCATTCAAGTACCAAAAAGCTGTTACACAAAATGGTCTTTCTCTGTGTGTGAATTTGCACAGACCCTCCACAGTATCTGAAGATATCAAAGCAAGATAAATCTTACCCACAAATGTAAGTAACAATTTTCATATTTCTATAAGGGCTGTGAGTGAGGATTAACAAAAATCAAGCAAAGTGCACCTATAGGTCTGATGACCCTAAACCAGTGAGGAACATAACTGCCCTTGCTTTGCTGAGGGTTAACTCTGGATATCTCGACAGCACATTTTCTAGAGATTTTTGTTGCAGATTGCAGTTAAATCTGGCCTATCACCAGGGATTCAAGCTCTCAGAACTGAGGATGTTCAACCTCAACAAATGCTCAGCTTTGCATCTACAGTTCTTATCAAATTTAGAATCATCTTTCATATGTTTAGGTTTTACACAGATTTCAGTACTCCTTAAACTTATTTTAAACCATCTCATAGCTATCCTTCCTGCCTGTTAAACACATCAAGTGCTTCAGTGCCAGCTGGTGTCAGAAAAGAAAGTCTAAAAACAAAATCCACACTGCTGGCTGTCTTCTATCCTTGCTGGCACCTACTTCTTGAAGACAGATTAAAACACTACTTGTAGCTCCTCCAGCTTTCTTCAGACACCATAATTTTATATAGTGGGAGAGGCAACTAGCAATATTGCTCTTCAGCAAGGGGTATTTTCTGAGTTTCTTTCCTCAGTTCTATTATGAGCTTTTAAACGGATCCCTTTTTGTTTGCAAAATAGCCTTCTGCATAGTAATTAAATAAAACAAAAAACAAAACCAAAAACACACACCAAAGAGCAACTGACAAGGAAATTCAAGGCAGCTTCAGTGGACTTCATCCTTTTTTGTGCTATTCTGGTATGACCAGCCACAGAAGAGGAATAAAAATAAATAAATAAATACACAAACAAACCAACCCCACAGCCTTCTATCGTGTTCATGAAAAAAATTCAGCAGATTTATGCACTGAATCTGGTACTGTCTCCATCTCCCTCCACAATCTTTGTTTCCTTACAAAGACCAAGCTCCAGCCACCTTATTTCCTTCCATGCTCGCCACGAGTGCTGGCAGAGATGCTAAACTTCACAACCACAGCAGATGAGACAAAAGCATACAACTTGATGTGTACAATGTATTATCAGTATTATGATATTGAGAGAAAAGGAGAGATTACAAAAATATTTCCAAACATGCCTGAACTAACCCCCACTTAAGAATTTGGCATAAGAAAACTAGGAGATGTCTCATTTACTCTGTATGTTGGACTTATTCCTTCAGTCAAAACCATAATTTCTTAGTGTGACAATTTTTTTACAGGTAGGTTTTGTACTTGCAGATGTTTTGAAAATTTTCAGATTTGCAGTTCCGTTGCCTCTAATCAGATCCAGTTTAAAGAGCACCATTAAATGAAGATCAAATAAATTCTTACAGGACTGAACTGCTAAGAGGTAGCTGTATGAAAATTTTAATGAACTCATTATTTATTATTTGCATAATACAATATTTTTCTAATAAAAAAAAAACCAAAAAAAAAGATAAATGGGTACCAACTCTCCTGCCATTAGCAATTTTTTAAAATACCTGCAATGTTAATCTGTTTAGAAAAACAAGGTCTGGTTTAGTCAATATTAATAAAGTTTGTGGGAAAATATCAACAGATTAGAAATTACAGTATGTGAGTCTCAATTTTACCTTCTAGTAGTAATACTGAAAGATCTGCATCTAATGTAGTAATTATTTTTAATGCAAGTAATATGCACTTTTCTTCAATTAAAATGTTTATTATCAGAATTAAAGTAGCATTGATGTTACTTTTAAGCAATATCTTACCTTTTCCACCACTGAAAAATAAATGTACAAATATGTGCATAAACATTAATAGAAATAGCTTGACCTGAATAAAAATGTTTGCTCATGTAACTGGTGTTCATGACTACTACTTTTATAAGACACAGAAGCATTTTTTTACCTATCAATAAATGGTTTAAATTGAAAATTCAATCCAAAGTATTATTAAAACCATTAAATCCAATGTCTTTGGCTATTATCCATTGCTGGAAGAAAAAAGAGAAGCAATAGTAAAAACTTCCATTTGCTATGCCCATTCTGGCAGACAGGCTACAAACCCAACTAATAACTGCTTTGCAAGCAATAAATTCCAAACTTACATAATGATGGACATTTTATCCATTTTGTCATTCTTGTAGTTGCCCTGGTAGAATTGTGCTTGCTCCTGATCTCAAAAAGTCTGGAGACAGTAGAATATTCCTACACTTTACAGCTCAGTTCCATCTAAAGACAGCTAACACTACATCAACTATCCAAATTAGTAGAGTTAGTATAACTGTGTTATAGATATATTCCAGCTAGACTAACTTATTTTCCAGAGAAACCAGTTCCAATATTTCTACAGGTCAGTTTGCTGCACTTCACGGACAAAACCATGAGTGAGTTCCAAGTGAGGAAGTAGGCATCTAAAACAAAATACAAGTAAATGCAAAAGTTTTGGTTACAAAATAGCAATTTCACATTGAGCTGCCACCTAAGTGTTAGGATAAACATATCTGGGCAAGAAAGGGCATTCTCAAGATTCTCAATCCATTTTGCTGAAAAAAATTCTACATTTCAGAGTATCAGAACGAGAGCCAAGAAGGATGGATGTCTTAGAGGTGAAAGCAGGTGGGCAGGACAGGAGAGTTCTACTGCTATGTCACAGCTTTAGGGGATCTTCAAGGAATCCCATAGTACTGGATACAATATAAAAAGTGATTAAAACTATATAACCTAAAAACATACAGTATAAATTACTAGTGGGAGATGCCCCTGCCTAAGGCAGGGGGTTGGAACTAGATGATCTTTGAGGTCCCTTCCATCTTACCATTCTATGGTTCTATGAAATTCTTTTCTGTTGTTTCCAATAGTCATATGTGGACAACAACTCTTACGAATGGCTTCTGAACTCTGGATCTCAATAGAGGTGCTTACCAACAGCCCAGAAACAGGCAATTGAGGAGGAAGCTTTTTAAATATATCACCCCTTCACTGTATTCACTGTCTTCCAATTTATAGTTCTGGAAGCCTTGAGTGACCTGTACTAGTGGGAGGTGTCCCTGCCTATGGCAGGGGGTTGGAACTAGATGATCCTTGAGGTCCCTTCCAACCTTACTATTCTGTGATTCTATGAAGCCCTCTGCAAAGCCACGCAGACTCTCAGAGGCTCTGTCTAAACAAGTAAATTGAGAAGAATTCCCAAGATCCAAAGTCCACTTACATTCTCCAAGGAGGCCTTTCACATAGATGACAATCCTCTCTTCCCTCCTGCTCCAACTTCCTAATTGCCAGTGATGGAAGCCTCACAATTATCTTACTAAGGGACTTGGACCTCTCTTCACATTGCACGGGAAAATCAGGTGTCCAGTCTGACTCATTACATATATGGGTATGTAAAATAGTAGAGTTTCAGTACTGTATGTAGACCTGCAAGTGGTTATATTGCATACATAGTTATCAGAATCTTGCTGCATCTGAAAGAAATGCTATAAATGTCCCACACTCTGTAAAAATGAGCCTGAATGACAAACTCAGTCTGGTCGTGTAAGCAAAAGATTACAGTGTCTATTTCTGAGCCAGTTAAAATAAAGAGAAGGGAGTTCTATAAATACAAAATAAGCTAATGCCAGTCCTGCAAATATAACTCAGAAGGTTAAATTAAAATTGTTCTGACCCACGTTAAAAAGTCATTATTAGCAAGTCTAAAAATTAAAACCCAGCTATTTCAAATTGCAACTCAGGTCAAGAATGTTCAAGTAAATATACCTCAATGAAAGTGGTACTGTCAAACATTTATCAGCATAGTCTTTCATAAAACCTGTCTGAAAATACACAAAGCAAAGAAATTCCAAACCAAGAACGATGCTTTGCTTTTTTTTCCTGATCTTTTCAAGTAACCCTTTCAACACTTAGAAAATTAAAACTTGCTGCTTATAATTTCTATATTTGCTGCTGCTACAAATACCCAGTTTTGACAGAATGTCAGATGTTGTTGCATTTTGGACTAATCTGAAAGAAAATAAAGACATTTCATCCTAAAATACTCAAGCAATTTATAAGTATGCTGCACAGGAGATCGATTATGGCTCTGATATTACTGGCTACATCAATAAGAACAGCAATTCAAGACTCAAACTATTTTGAAACTAGGCCAAAGAGCCTTATGGAACATTTTTTAAAGCAATTATCAAAATCAAAAGTGTCAATTTACAATAGCATTTTACAGATTTGATACGAAGTCCATACATGTACCCACATACAGGCTGATGCTTAGAAAAACCACTGCTTTAACAGTAAATATTTAAAATAGATAAAAAGTGCCTAACTATTTTTTTATAGCACTCATTTAGAATCAATTAACTTGTTCTTTTTGGCTTGGTTATTTTTGCTACATTTTGTGAGAATGAAGAAAATGTCTCTCTTCTATATAATTTCATATTTTTCCCTTGGATTTAAATGTTCATACTTCACTCTTGCAGAGGATTTCAGGTAAGGTTCTAAATATATGAACTATATATATAAAGGGTGTGTATATATATAATTTCTATATATATGAAATATATATTTCATTTTATGATTATATGTATTTTATGATTATATATATTTTCATCTTATGGTGTCCCTCAGGGGTCAGTGCTGGGACCAGTGCTGTTTAACATCTTTGTCAGTGACATGGACAGAGGAATGGAGTGCACCCTCAGCAAGTTTGCAG
>VWZE01022707.1:28059-82305 GCA_013396675.1 Eubucco bourcierii
TGAGGCCTTGAGTAACCTGTACTAGTGGGAGGTGGCAGGGGTTTGGAACTAGATGATCCTTGAGGTCCCTTCCAACCTTACCATACCATTCTATGATCAACTGTAAAGCTGCAGCTTGTCAGAGACTGTTAATGTATAGATTAAATATATATTTAAAAAAAAACAAACCAAAACATAACCCAGCCAGATTTAAAAACAAGACAAAACCTCTCAACTTCTGTGAACCAGACAAATAACAGGTCTAGGATGTTTTTGTCTGCGTTTCTAGGCATTACGTGGTGCCAACAAGAATACAGTTTATGCCAATCTTAATCTGGCCATGGGAAAGAAACAGCCAAAGATATATAGTCAGAACTGTTTACAAGATAAACAAAAAGTTTACTGCTTCCCACATACTAGGGAAGCAGTTGGATTACACATTAGCATCTGGTTGCTCCAGACAATACTACCAGGAAGTTAATGAAATTGGAACAAGGAAATTACTGTGACTTGGCGCTCCATAAAAAAGTGTAATTTATCATCAGTTAAAAAAAAAAACAAAACAATGGGAACTTTTCTGATAAATTAACAAAAGAAAATATAAAAGCTGTATTGCTTTAAAACAATTTTTTTTTTCAGGATAAATTTAGTTCTGTTCCAAAAGGTGATGTCAGCTAAAATTAGAAAAATGGCAGCCTCAGTCTGATGAGAAATGGTGACCTTCTAGGATTACAACTAAGATGCAAGGAAAGACGTTTATGGGAAGTTTGAAGGTGTTCATGATATCATCTTTGAATGAAAACTGTAAGTTTTATTCCAATGGGGTTTGATTCCACCAAGACTAGGAAACTAGAATATTACTTTCAGCATTTCAGAAAGTCTCTTCCTCTTATAAAAGGCGAAGTAAGTGTTTCTGTTAAGACACACTTCCCAGAAATCAAAACCAGGGTTGTCACTTTGGTGACCAGTCAGGTGAAACATTCTCAAAATCTGGAACTTAGTTGCCTAAAATTTCTTCACTGCGCAGTCCTCACAGTCTGCACTCTGTGGAGCACTACAAAATGTCTTGTATGAAAGTTTCTATTCCAAATAAAGGATCTCAGTTACGGCACTACAATGGAGTAGATTATACCCACTTTAGGTTCTTCCAGTAACTGCAGACCACCGTGGGCAGAGTGCACCTAGGTCAGTACACCCTGAGGGACAGTACTTATCCATTAGTCCCCAGTTTTTTCCTAAGATGGTCCCATCATCATGCCACCATTTGCATGTCAGCAACCTGGCATGCTCACGGTCTTGTGCAAAACTCCCTGACTCATATCAGCAACTGCCAGCACATCTCAACAAAAGAAGGAAACTTCAGCTATGGTCCAGGCTCCTTATTCTTAAGGCACATTTGTTCACGTGCCAACACAGGAGTGGACAGCAATAAATCCTACAGGCTACTTGCAAATTCAGCTTGCCTAAAGACTGTTTGAAGAAGATGATTCTACACAGCCTGCCCTCTCTAATAATCACTTGTGCAAGTGCCTAAGGACACAGAGGCCCCATACCTAGCAGGACACTCCACTGGATCAGTACAAATAGATGACGACAGCATGCAGAAACCTATATCATTACTCTGGAGGGAATAAATGATAGGATCATATATATATATGTTTGGGACAGAAAATTTGAGTTCATGATGGAGAATCCCAGGTCTCAGAGAGAATCTAATGGAAGACAAATATAAAATTTAAATTAAAATTTAAGGTCTCAACTCTGTGTGTTTGGTTTGTGTTGGGCTTTTGTTTTGTTTTGGGGTTTTTTTGTTTTTTGTTTTTTTTTGTTTTTTTTTGTGGTGCAAATACATTGCTCTTCTTAGTCACAGAATCACACAAACATTCAGGTTGGAAAAGAGCCTTGGAATAATCCTACTCTACAAGGTTCACCCCTGAAGCATATCCCCAAGCACCACTTCCAAACAACCTTTAAACACATCCAGGGTTGATGACTCAACCACCAACCTGGGTAGCCCATTCCAATGCCTGACCACTTTTTCCTAATGTGAAGTCTAAACCTAACCAGTCGCAGCTTGAGGCCATTCCCTCTTGTTATACCACTAATTACATGTGAGAAGAGACCAGCACCAACCTCTCCACAACATCCTTTCAGGTAGCTGTAGACAGCAATGAGGACTCCCCTCAGCCTCCTCTTTTTCAAACTAGTCATCCCCAGCTCCTTCAGTCACTCGTCACAAGATTTACTCTCCAGGCCTTTCACCAGCTTCATTGCCCTCCTTTGCCCTCGCTCCAGCATCTCAACATCTCTCTTGTATTGAGGTGCCCAAAACTGAACACAATAGTCAAGGTGTGGCCTCACCAGAGCAGAGTACAAGGGGACAATCACCTCCCTACTACTGGACAGAGCAATTCTAATAGTCTTCTCACCACTGAAAAAACACACATTCACTGACAGCCTCCAGACTATATCCTCAATGTCCTTATTCATCTTGAAATAATTAACTAGCAATAGACAGGGAACTTTCTTACTCCAAGTAGCCTCTACTCTAAAATCAAGCTCACCTAGAATCAGGTCTTTGCACTGGACCATATTCCAGGAGAGACAGACGGCATTGCAAAAATCCTCTTTTGTAAAGACCTGTCAAAGATACTCCCTAAATTAATGGGGTTGTAGCACTTATAGCCCTTGGCTCTAAGCAGTGGAGGACTGCATTTTAAAAAAGACAGAACAGGTGTCCCTCAGGGCTGACTTTCAAATCACAATGAATGAGACCTCTTTTTTTGATTATCCAACTGCCCAAAGTGATTTCACTCCACAAGGGAAATTCCAGTGGAAAACCAGCATTGTCCAACCAAAGATCTTGCAGACCAGTGTTTGGCTTCTACTCACATCCAGTACATGTTCCCAAAAAATCGAGCTCATGGGCTCTTGGGGAGAAGTTGGACTATGGAGAAGTTTGCATCAAAGATGGTGCACAGCTTGTCTGCAGAGCTCTTTTCTCAGATAGTTGTGAGTATGGAAAGTAAGCTGTCATCAGATCCCTTGGCAAGCCAATGCATTTTACTAATCTGGCAGAAAAATGTAGCAAAGAAAACCTGACTAGCTTCCTGCCAGACTAGTAAGAAGAATTGTCTTACTGCAAAAGCTGACACAAGGGAAGAGATGGAACCATATGGCTAGAAATTGGCACAGGGGTACAAAAGAGTAAGGAGAAAGGATTGAGACTTCCAGTCTTCTTGGCAACATTTACACTGGCTGCTTATCCGCTTGGTTCACAGCACAAAATGATAAGTATTTTGGAGGATGTGCAGTTGATGAACAGCAAGGGGTGGGGTATGCAGCAGCATTTCATTGAGCCACTGAAGTACACGGAATCACAGAATGGTCTGAGTTGGAAGGGATCTCCAAAGATCATCTAGTCCAAACCCCCACTGCAGTCAGCAAGGGCATCCTCAACTAGATCAGGTTGCCCAGAGCCTTGTCAAGCCTGACCTTGAATATCTCTAGGGATGGGTCTCAAACGACATTCCAGTGTTCCACTACCATCATGGTAAAGAATCTGTTCCTAACATCTAATCTAAATCTACTCTTCTCTAGTTTGAAGCCACTGCCCCTCATCCTATCACTACAGACCTTTGTAAACAGTCTCTCTCCATCCTTCTTGTGGGCCCTCTTCAGATATTGTAAGGTTACTATTAGGTCTCCCCAGAGCCTTCTGTTCTCCAGGCTGAACACCCCCACTTCCCTCAGCCCGTCCTCCTAGCAGAGGTGCTCCAATCCCCTGATCATTTTCATGGCCCTCCTCTGGACCTGCTCCATCAGGTCCATGTCCTTCCTGTATTGAGGGCTCCAGAGCTGGGTGCAGTACTCTAGGTGAGGTCACACCAAGGCAGAATAAAGTGTCAGAATCACCTCTCTGGATCTGCTGGCGATGGAGTCTAGGATGCAATTTGTCTTCTGGTCTGCCAGTGCACACTGTCTGCTCATGTCCAGCTTCTCATCCACCAGCACCCCCAAGTCCTTTCCCACAGGGCTGCTTTCTATCACCTCATGCCCCAGTCTGTACTGATAGCAAAGATTGTCCTGGCCCAGGTGCAGCACTTGCTCTTGTTGAACATCACGAGGTTCACGTGGGCCCACCTCTCCAACTTGTCCAGCTCCCTCTGGCTGGTATATAAACAGCACCACTCAGTTTGCTCCTGGTGCTCATGAAGCCAGTGGAGTAACTACAGTTTTCTCCACCTGGTTAGCCTTACTAGCCATCTGCATCATCAGAACTCACTGCAGTGTTTGAAAAACAATAGCCACTTAGAGGACTACTCATATATTGGCTGAAAAATATATGACTGCAGAAAAAGAAAAGATAAAGAAAAAAAACAACAACAAAAAAAACCCAACCCCAACCCACAGTAGGATAGAAGTGCCTCCAGTATTTCAAGTTACAGCTCTCCAGAAACATACTGGCACATTATCAAAAATGCTGCTAATCAGTAAACTTTTCCCAACATTTTGTCATTCTGTAAAATTAGTACCTTGTGCCAGTTCTCACTGAAATCATTAAGAATTTCCACTGTATAAAAGGCATGTATAAGTCATTACACGATTTAAGCCACAGATATGAAACTCTCCAGCCTGGAAAATACAAACAGTGGTATTGTAACAACCCAGGAACTGCGCTGAAATTTAAACAATGCCTTTGGACATTTAAGATAAGACACAGAATAGGCTAACAAACTACACAGCTGATGAAAACAGCAGTGAATTAAAGACTTGAACAAAAAGCATGAAAAGGAAGGACATCTGCAATACCGAACTACTGCAGGAAACAGGACAAATATCTCTGTTTCTTTAGCTGCAGTTTGTCCTCACAAGAGTTAAGTTAAAATTGAACGCATCTAGGAGTACAGCCCAGCAGAAAAGTATACAGAAACAAAGGAAAATCATATGCAATGTTATAATCCCATAGACAAAACACTAATGCTACAGTCAGTAAGGAAAAGAGCAGTTGGGGGCTTTTATTCCAAGTAGTCAAAAATATCTGTGAAATGTAGAAATTCAGAAAGAATTAAAAATTATTCTTATTATTGAAAATGTTTTGCTGACAACTCACTTATTAGACACTCACTTGTGTTAAAACTAGGAAGAACCACAGCATTTATTTAATTGGTTTAATGCATAAAGTTTCTTAGTGGTTATCTGTTCAGCAAATTCATAGCTTCAGTTGTAAGAGAATGTCCAGAAAGACATTCATCATACTATAAACACTTCAGTGGGATGGATGTGTGGTGCTAAAGAAAGGGGAACTAGGGGTTGCTCCAAATAATCATCTCCAGTGCCATACCCCAAACTCCTATGTAGTGCTACTCAGAGGATAGCTTACTTCAGTTAGCACTGACAAAAGCAAAACAGAGGAAAAAAAAAAAAAAAAAAAAAGAAAAAAAAAAAAAAAAAAAAGAGAAACATCAGAATTTAAGTAAATTCTTTCTGGCATTGAAAATAAAGTTAATACAGCAAATATTATTTTGAAACAGCAGTTTTAATACAGCAGCTTTTTGTCCTAGCCAGATTTGAAGAACTGAACTCAAACAAAATGACATGAGGAGGAAAACTTTCTGATCTGAAGGTAACTCAACAATGGGCAATTAGCCACGGAAGACAGGCAGGAAGTTAGTGCTGAAGAGTCTCAAACTGGGTGTTGATGAATGCTGTGTACTACATAAAACCGTGTTAAATCCTGATTAAAGCCACAGGATATTAAAGCAAAAGAAAATGGACTAAAATCAAATTAAAAAAAAAAAACCAAAACACCAAAACCAGGCCTCCTAACAATGTTATTAAGATCTTTTTGAGACACTTTAAAAGGCTGTGATATAGGACAATGTACCATTGCAGTCAAATTGTTAATCAAGTGGGGAGAGCCCATAATACAAGAGAGCTTGAAAAAATATTGGAACAATCAAAATAAAACAGACCTTCTCCTGTATTCACAATGAGAACAGATTGACATTCCAACCTCAACCAGGTTGGAAGAGACCTCCAAGATCATTCAGTCCAACCTATCACCCACCCCTAGTCAATCAACTAGACCATGGCACTAAGTGCCCCATGCAGTCTTTTCTTGAACACCTCTAGGGATGGCAACTCCACCACCTCCCTGGGCAGCCCACTCCAATGCAAATCACTCTCTCTGTCAAGAACTTCCTCCTAATATTCAGCCTTGACCTCCCCTGGCACAACTTGAGACTGTGCCACTCGTCCTGTTGCTGGTTGTCTGGGAGAAGAGACCAACCCCCACCTGGCTACAACTTCCTTTCAGGTAGTTGTAGACAGCAATGAGGTCACCCTTGAGCCTCCTCTTTTCCAGGCTAAACACCCCCAGCTTCCTCACCCTCTCCTCACAGGGCTGTGCTCCAGACCCCTCACCAGCTTCGTTGCCCTTCTCTGGACACATTCCAGTACCTCAACATCTCTCTTGAATTGAGGGGCCCAGAACTGGATACAGTACTCAAGGTGTGGCCTGACCAGTGCTGAGTACAGGGGCAGAATAACCTCCCTTGTCCTGCTGGCCACACTGTTCCTGATCCAGGCCAGAATGCCATTGGCTCTCCTGGCCACCTGGGCACATTGCTGGCTCACATTCAGCCTCCTATTTACCAGTACGCCCTGGTCCCTTTCTGTCTGGCTGCTTTCCCAAGAGAAGTAGCAGATTCCTCTACTTCAGTTAGTTTTATGACTCAGCTTGACAGAGAGCTGGGCCATCTCATTGAAAGTACATTATCACCTAAAAAGATTGGACCAGATGAATCTTGGGGTCCCTTTCAACCTGAAATTCTGTGATTTTGTATTGCTAGGTAAGGAAGGCTCCACAGTCTATATTGATCCAGCTGATGCTAAAGTAATATGAAAGTCATTGAAGGACACAGCAAGTCCAACATGTCCATCTTGCATATTGTACATTCTGAAGCTTACACTATCATTCAGAAAGATTAACACTCCAATTCCCAAGTTAGTTCACTTGGTTAGTGCAGCATTAATAAAGGGCACTGTTTGCTGATCACCACAATGATACTGCTCCACACAGGATACTCAGCCAACATAATTAATGAACTTAAGAATTTCTGGACCATGAATGCCAGTGAGACATTTGACTCATAAACTTTTTTTTTTTTTTTTTTCTGCAAAGGATTTAGAGGAATGCAGATTTAAATAGATCTACATACTGTATAGAACAGCAGTGCACCCATGTGTATAATTAATCAGTAGTTAGATCAATAAGGCTAAATACACAGATAAACCAAGAATGTTTTTCTGTGTCCTGTATTACTTAACCAAGCTATGGTATTTTTATCTTTATTAAATTAAAGGATTACTGCTGTAGAAAGCATATAGATATCAGAACAGGAAAAAAAAAAGATCACTTTCCCTGATGCTGAAGTTAGAGTCTTTGTTAAGGATTTATAAAAGGTCTTGTTATGTTTATGAAGGTTTAAGGAACAGTTTGGGACTGTGTTAGTACAACGTGAAGTACACCAAATCTCAACTAGTAAAAAAAAAATTTAAAAAAAAAAAAATCTCAACAAGTAGTCTGATTTGTCCAACGGAATTAAATAAAGAAGAAAAACAAACAAACTAAACACAAAGAAACAAATGAAAAACCTCTCAAACAAGCAAAGTATTACTTAGGGATTTGACATTGCTATTGTATCATTCTATTAATGCTGAACTTCTGACCAACAAAATAACTGTGATCTGAGAAAATGACACTCAAGTCTCATATAATAATGTAAGACTATGAGGAAACACAAATTATATATGATTACATACCTAAATGTAAATGAATCACACAATTACTTTTACCTCAAAGTCCTTTGCAGTAAATGTTTTTATGTACAACAAGAAAGAAACGTGAGATACTTCAGATGACAACCTGAACACTGCTTTAGCACCAGGGATAATTTAGTGGTCTCTGTCAGCTTCAGCTGCTGTTTAAGTCAGCTAAAGTTGTGAATTCTTAACAACAGAACTGTGATCAAATTAAATATAATTCTCTAATGAAACATAAGTTGTTAGATATATTTTATATACTAGATATATTTTATATACTAATTCAATCTAGCTGCTAAAACTAAGCTCCCTGAATCACAGAACCACTGCCCAGCAGTCATTCCAATTTCTAAGCAGCTCCTTCCCCCCCTGTCTTCTATGTAAGTAGGTGAATACAAAAGAGACCAACCGAGATTTGTGTTTACCTTTCACTGAGAGATAGAAAGTGGTGGGCCTGCACATGCTCCTTTGTCCACCGAGTACATACACTAGATGTTGTTTGATACACATTTTAGAAGTTCCTTTTAAGTTTTCACTTCTTAGAGAATAGTTGTGTTGCTATAGCTTTTGCCCCCTTGCTAACAGCAGCTTCTTCCCCCTCACCAGAACGTGCAGCTTTTGATCTCTTTTATCTTCTGCTTGCTCATAGCCGAAGAATTGCATCTGCGGCAAAGCTTGTCCTCTTAAGAGTCCATTGACTTATTTCTAGAAAACAAGGAAATAGCTTTCTTTTCACTTTGAGTCCCTGTTGAGATAATACATTCTGAAAGGACACAGCCTGTGTCAAGCAATCAGAGCCATTGTTCATCACTCTTTGAAATGCACAACGAAAATACACTAGCAAAGAAAAAAAATTCAGAAGGAGCTTCTACCCGAGAGAAATGTACAGACAGCAACCCGACGTGGGCTTTTCTAAAGCATAATACGTCAGGTAGCATCATGCTATGCTACAAATTGCACAATAGCACACATTGGACATAAAGAGCATAAAAGGAAATAAATACACACATTTTAATTTCTGTGCTGTGGGAAAGGCAGGGCATTAGTAGCAATCATCTTTCTGATTTAGAATGGCACAGCACAGCCCACCAAACAGTTACATGGTAAAACTAGACCATATTTTCAGATTGATTTTTCTGAGTATTGGCAACTCTCCCATCTTTACCAAAAGAAGGCAGCACTGGCCTTCATCATGCCAGAGTTCAGTGGCAGCTTCCTTACCAGCTTGGCCAGAGGACTGACATTTCCCAGCTTCAGCTGGGAAAGGCATTCTTTACTTCTATCTTCAATTGCTGCACACTGCCAACTGAGCAGCCATATAGCAGTCCTCAACAGAGCAATCTCAGTAGCCAAATCGTTGAGACCAAACACCTTTTTTGATAAATGCAGTTGTAAATTTGCTTTAAATCCGACCTATGGGCTCTCAAGAAGGTCCTCACCATACAAGATCTGTGTTGATCCAAAATGCTGCTGACACTGCCAGTCTGTTGGACCATACTAGTGCAGGGACTGTGCTCATGCAGTTCCTTATTCTGCAGCTTTCTCCTAAGAAATTGGCTTGCCCAGATATATTTCATTATTTCTACTCCATAAGAGAAGAAAGCTGGGTTGAAATTATATTTATGTAGATCCTCAGCTGTGATGCTTACTCCTCGCAACTTAAATTTCATCTGTTTTCAAAGTGCCTTTAGAAGAATTATGCTCTACAAAAGTAGGATATCATTATTTTAAAAACCTTTTTATTTTTCTTCTGTTTCACTTGTTTACAGTGCTGTAGAGATTCTGTACAAATGGAAAGAAATTATGAACACCTAATGGGAAGAAATTAGTTACGTTTAATAGCAAAATTCTTAATTAACTCCATTAAGATGTAAACTAGGCCATTTATTACCTTTAAACTTATAAATAAGAGTGAAAATTGTGCAAAGTTCTACCAATGTAAATCTACAAGAGAACTGAGTATGAAATAATAAAAAAACAGTAACTGCATTTGTTTCTGAGAGCAATGTCAAAAAGAAGATACGGATGCATATTTGTGATGGTTTGGGAGTTCCCCACCCCCCACACTTTGTAAAATGACCCAAACTAGAACTCAGCCAGCTGGAAGTTAAGGACTGAAGCTCTATTTACAGCTCAGCACAATGTACAAGCAGAGATATACACTATATACAGGGATATTTACAGAAATAGACAAGTTAAAGGTAATACAGAAACAACACCCCTCCCAGAAATCAGAGACTCCAGGAGGGGTTCCCAACCACCCTTCCACCTTCTCCCCACCCCTATAGCTTACCCCAAGGTTTGCCCCACACGCAAGGTGAGCTTGGAGGATCAGCCAGGGGGGTTAGAAGAAAAGCGGTCAGTGAAGATTAATCGGCAAAGAGGAGCCAGAAGCTAGACCCCCCGAGATGCTGTGCCCCCAGAGAGAGACTGACTGAGACTGCCTTATCTAATGCTTTGAGTTCTTTTTCCAAACATCTCAGCAAGCCTATGAGTGAAGTAGACATCACCATGCTTTCCTTTCACAGCCTACAGTGTAATTTTCTCCATTAAAATATTCCAATTAGCCTCAAACTAGCACAATATTAAACACGGATTTCATGTTCCACATACAGTGTCAGAAGGGAATAAAGTTTAGCACAGCTAGAAAGACAATCATAGAAGTATTAAAGAAATAAGTAATCTTGCATCAATGTCAATGCAGAAATAAAAATTAGTACAGCACTACCGAATGAGTCCTCTACATCTTCCATAAAGACCCACAAAAAGCGAGAGCAAAAGAGATTTCTAGTCTTCTACACATTCCCAGTTACTAAGTATTTCTTGGTGAACACCACTTTTCCTGTACAAAGAAAAGTCATTTGGTCTTTTTTTTTTTTCTTTGTAACAGAACCTGACTTTATGTTACATGTCAATTCCGTTTTCATAGTTCAAGTCATCAGTCACTAGGGATATTTGCGAAAAAAAATAATTTTAAAAATTGCTGAGCTATACCACATTTGATTTTCCTTTCCACTCATAAAATCTGCATAAGATTTACTATATGTGTGAAAATTTTCTTACAAAGCCTTGCCTCTGGAGATATATCATTGTGGGGGAAAGTCCCTAAGAGTAGTCACACATCTGTTCGCATTTTGGTGGCTTCCTCCAGATACAGTTCAAGTGAAATCATGCAGCTGGACAGTTTTGGCTTCAGTATGCACCATGCACCACAGGAAGAAATCAGTGTCAAATTCACTGTCACCTGAAGCTGAATAAATCCAGAATAAGGACAGTAGATATTTCCTCTACCAGTCCTGGTCAAAATTAACCCAGTGGTGTAGTTTATGTCTTAGCTTTCCACAAGAATAGAGGAACCAGTAAAAGGCCATATTGGTAAGACATTGAGACAAAGCTCCACTCCCTGCAGATGACTTCCTATAAGTTACAGAATTGTCAGGGTTGGAAGTGACCCCAAAGATCATCTAGCTCCAAGCCCCCTGCAATGGGCAGGGATACCTCACACTAGACCAGGATGCTCAGAGCCCCATCCAGCCTGACTTTAAAAAAACTTCCAGGGATGGGGCTGCCATCACCTCCCTGGGCAACCTGTTTCATTATCTCACCACTCTCACGATGAAG
The DNA here is from genome assembly GCA_013396675.1 of Eubucco bourcierii. NCBI lineage: Eukaryota > Metazoa > Chordata > Aves > Piciformes > Ramphastidae > Eubucco > Eubucco bourcierii. Next base: position 39,487 of record VWZE01022707.1, read on the forward strand.
AACTTTATCCTAACATCCAATCTGAACCTACCCACTTGTAGTTTTGCTCTGTTCCCTGTAGTTGTATCACTAACCAACATCCTAACCAGTCCCTCACCAATTTTCCTACAGGCCCCCTTCAGATACTGGAAAGCCACAATCAGATCTCCTCGGAGCCTTCTCTCCTCCGGACTGAATAACCCCAACTCTCTCAGTCTGTCTCCAGTCGTCTGTTCATCCTCATGGCCCTTCTCTGGACATGCTCCAGCATGTCTGTATGTTTCCTGTAACAAGGGCTCCAGAACTGGATGCAGTACTCAAGGTGGGGTCAAAGTTAACCTAGACTGGATCTTTGGTTCTGGTGACAACACTAGATGTGCACTTCTACTGCAGTTCCTTGGTTTTGCCTTGCTTTTCCAAGATGTGCACTTAAAAATAACAGTAAACCACAAAGTATACATTAACTTTGTAATATATAGTTCAGCAATGGTGATACAATACCTCCTTACAATACTTCTGAAGAACAAAAGTACCTTCAGAGATGGGTTGGGAGTATTTCCAGTCAGGCTTTCAAGCTGCATATTAGCTGGCTCAACTGTTTTGCATACTATACTGCAAATGTATCTAATGTGCCTACTTATTGTCTAATTCTCTTTAGATTCTGTTAGGAACCATCAAGAGGCAACTTTCCTTAAGACAGGAACCCTGACAAAAAGCCTTAAATACACTTACCTACTAACATTACAGCTCTGCTGAGCTTTTAAATGTCACAAAACATGTATTTTCTGGGCCTCACATAAAGTTTAAACAAGAGAAAAATATTATTCCAATCAACTATGCATCAAACGAAAAGTTTATCATAAAAAAGGGGCGCTTTTTCCACAAGAGGTCTTGTCTTGCAGAATCAAGTTACAAAAACAGGTAAGTCCAGCTGCCCTTGAACTTAGTAAGATCTGCAATGATGTGTTACTGCTAGCAGTGAGAACAGCACGAGTAATAGCAAGAATGACAGCAATGAGAACAAAAATAACATGTCACAGTTATATCAATCAAAAAGCTATCTCTGGCTACCAGTATGGACAATCTTCACAGTTTCATCATTACTTGTAGGATATTAAATATCTTTTTTTTTTTTAAAACATAGACCCCAGTGTTTGTGATGACACTACACCACTCATTAAAAAGTTTCCATACCATGAAACTTAAGAAACATTTAAAGAATTAACCCTATTCATTCAGGAAACAAAACAAAAACCAAAACCAACAAAACAACCCCAAACAACAACAGCAACAGTGTAATTTTCTTAATTTTAAAATGTGCTCTTTTTAAACTGGTCCACTGAATTCTGTGTATTTGAAGAGGGATTCAAACCTCAACTTCAGATGTTTCTCAAGGCAATTGAGTTTCACCAACTCCCCACCCCACCTCCTTCTCAAGAAAAAGAAAGTCAGCTGCCAGGGATAACAATTCCACTTACATTGCTATACATTTCATAGGATAGGACCTGTACAAGTCTCCATCTCTTCTCATAAGACATTTAGGGGATTTAATTGGCCCCTAAAGTTAGATGACAACTACTCTACTCAAAAGTTTTAAACTAAGAATAAAGTGAAAGTTAAATGTCCTAAGCTATGTGTCAATCAGCTAATAAAACAAAACCCAAAACAACAACAAACACACACACACACACAAAACAAACCACCAAACCAAAATCAAAATATTGCATTGCTTCAGTCACATTTTATTCTTTTTTTTTTCTTTTTTTTTTTTTTTTCCTAACCAATGAGGAAATTGCTTCACTGGAATAATTATGTTTCCATCAGGGTTTGCCAGTTCAGACACTACTGTAAGGTTACCCAAGTAAATCTGAAACCCCTGTGGTTTGACACAAGTAACAACACTGCTGGAAAGTCTCTCCCCTTAAAAAGTTCTATTATTATACCTATTCGTAGTCCAGCAGGGAAGGACAACAGTGAGTCACCCACAGTCACTGCCCCATGGAGATGATCCCTTCTTGATGTCAATCACGGTGAGGATTTTCTCACTCTTTCATGTGCAGTATGGCTGCAATGACCAAGGGAAGATTCAGGATTGCAGTTAACAAAAAGCAGGAAGAATTCCTGCCTATATGATGCTCATTTAAGGCTTAAATGTTGTTATAATGACAGTACCAAGACAACATACTACTAACCCAATTATTGTACTTACAGGAAAATATTACTAAACTTCATAAAAGATCACAAAGAAAGTCCTAGAGTTCTAGCATGAGTAGTGTACCTCTCTGCTGTCATGTACAATACATTGTCTGGGTCTGAAATACTGAACACAGCCTTTGTCTTTCCTAAACCCAAGATTTGGATTCCTTTTCTACCATGGCAGGCTATTTCCTACTACGGCAGGCTGACACAACTCCGTATACAAGAGAAAAAGAGTGGTTTGAGGAATGGAAAAGGAAACACTGATGCCCACAGTCATAAAATGATGACAGACCTTGACCTGCAACATTTTACCTGGAACTGTACAGCATTACTCAGTCTGAGGCGTGATTTGAAATTATTTGTAATTCTAATGATGATAATGTATTTGGAATAGTCAAATCCGGTATCTTAGGTAGTAATGTTGAAGTCATCATTAAACTTAGCACGTGTTTCTTTGTCATTACACCAGTGAAGAACCAATTTGGATTGATGGCAAACGCTGGTTTCTGCAAGAATCTGCTCAGAAGGGGCATTAGAAATGCTGTTCTCATATGTCTTTGACCTACAGAGCCTATTAACATCAGCTATAAACACAGTTGGACAACCAATCATCATATGTGTCTTTCTGAGATGCATCCTATGTTCAAGTTACCTAATCTCACAAGATTTTGGGTGCTTTTAAAAGAAGTGAACTATAGAGTATCAGACTGCATATGGTCACTGAATACACTTGTTCTCAAATGTTTCTGTGAAGCAAGACATTGTATGTCTGCACATAAACATTAACACTACCATTAATACTTACTATTAAAATGAAGTACAGAAATCAGGCTAGTAAACAAAACATTCTCAACAGGTAAAAGTCTACAGATGGTAAATATGCTGTCCTATCTGCAGACTACCTACCATTACAAACACACTTTGTTTCTATGAATAAAAATTACTTCAACCCAACAATGATGTTATTTCTTCATTAAGGAAGTCAATATGCTTTTCAGAGAATAGTGGATTCAAATGTGTGGACAATAAAGGGAAAAGTGATTATTTATGTGAATTGTTAGCTTTCCGGTGGTTCTGCTCTAACATTAATGCTGTGGAGTCATTGGTTAAGTGGGATTTTATGGCACAAAGAACCATGGCCAGCAAGTAGGACAAGGCTCCATTTCACAGAGCTCTGCAGCGGGACCTCGACCGTGTGGACAGATGGGCAGAGTCCAATGGGATGGTATTCAATAAATCCAAGTGCCAGGTGCTGCACTTTGGCCACAACAACCCCATGCAGAGCTACAGGCTGGGGTTGGAGTGGTTGGAGAGCAGCCAAACAGAAAGGGATCTGGGGATGCTGATTGACACCCACCTAAACATGAGCCAGCAGTGTGCCCAGGTGGCCAAGAAGGCCAATGGTATCCTGGCCTGCATCAGGAATACTGTGGCCAGCAGGAGCATGGAGCTCATTCTCCCCCTGTACTCTGCACTGGTTAGGTCACACCTCAAGTACTGTGTCCAGTTCTGGGCCACTCAATTTAAGAAGGACACTGAGGTGCTTGAGCGTGTCCAGAGAAGGGCAACGAGGCTGGGGAGAGGATTCGAGCACAAGCCCTATGAAAAGAGGCTGAGGGAGTTGGGATTGTTTAGCCTGAAGAAGAGGAGGCTCAGGGGGGACCTTCTTGCTGTCTACAACTACCTGAAGGGGAGGTTACCTTCTTCTCTCAGGCAATCAGCACCAGAACAAGAGGACACAGTCTCAAGCTGTGCCAGGGCAAGTTTAGGCCCAAGGTGAGGAGAAAGTTCTTCACTGAGAGAGTCATTGACTGCTGGAATGGGCTGCCCAGGGAGGTGGTGGAGTCACCGTCCCTGGAGGTGTTCAAGGTGGGTTTGAACGTGGCACTTGGTGCCATTGTCTAGTCTTCAGGTCTGTGGTGATGGGTTGGACTTGATCTTTGAGGTCTCTTCCAATCCTGGTGATACTGTGATACTTGTCAATTCCTAGGCTTTATGTGGAATATCAGTTTTTAGATCTTTTTAACTTGTACATGTATCAAAATATTTTGTATCCACCTACCAGGAAGTATAAAGGTGGCATACTCAAGTACATGAAATTGTGGTATTTTATGACGGTCCAATCTTGCCCCAGTGTTCAGCAACAGCAAGTATCCTTAAAATAAAGTTATATTTCTCTTGGAAAGTAGTTTTAAGAAATTTAGAGGTATTAAAGCAACACATATTACATTCTATTACTATCATAAGAAAGACTTTATCTAGATTACGAGGCCTTGAGTGACCTAGTGGGAGGTGTCCCTGCCTATGGCAGGGGGTTGGAACTAGATGATCTTTGAGTTCCCTTCTAACCTTACCATTCTATGACTAAGAAAATTATTCTTAATAATTTTTTTGAATTGGTGTGAATTGGTCCACACAAGAGCTAACCTCACTTTTTTCCCCTCATGAAGGTATAGGCTAATACCATTTAACTTAGCTTAACTCTCAAAAGCATTATCATGGGCCTGATTGAAGACTTATTCCCATACACTAAACAATTAATACAATTAATTAACAATTAATCCTTTACTTACAGATTACCAACAGGAGAGTACCAAGCATTTCATAAGCCAACTTGTTCCTCCTGATATAGTATTATATGCTAAATAAAACAAGGTAAACGGTAGCTACTGTTTCTTTTTTTTTTTTTAATAATCAACACACACCCCCAAAAATAACATATTAACTATGTATTGAAAACTTTCCTTTTAATGAAGAACTCCTTTTAATGAATTCCTGCACCAGTACAGGAATGTAATAAAGCATCTGAAGCCATAAAAACATTTATGATCTCACATAAAACTTAAAAATGGATAAATGATTTGTCTCAAAATTTATACAGAAGTAATCAGACTGAGCATTTACATGCCAAGTTTCCACTTGGAAATAAATTTTAGGGACAGTTTCTACTACAAAACACTGGAAATGAAGGTTCATAATGGAAATGGTGACCAACTCTTTACTTCAGTAGTGCTAACTAGACATAGAAATGTTCATACTCCGTAAGAATCTGAAGCTTGCTTTGATAAATTCTGTTTCCCTTACCAAAAATGAATGACCACCTTTCCCTGCTTCTCAGCATAAATGCAGAAATCCCTATCTTGCAAATTTCCTGAATTCTAAGAATAGCTTTGAAGCGAGCATTATTGTAAGTCATGAGTGAACATGCATTTAAAAAAGTGCTAAGGCAAGAATTACACTTTACTATTTTTAAGAGATCACTGAAGACGTTGACATTGATAAAATAAGATTGCAAAGTTGATTCCCTCTTTTCAGGGCAAATTGAAGGCATTTGTTTTAGATTACCTGTCTGATACAAACTGGAGAAATAGTCACCTAACGAAATCATGCATGGTTTTCATTACAGTTTAGCAAAAAAGTACTATCTGACACTCCCAGAAATTAATCAGATATTTGGGTACAGCAGCTTCTGTATAGCAGTAGGACAAGGCCAAATATGAAATTAAATACATAGTTCTTGTAAAATGTTCATAGGACTTCTTCACTAGATCCTTTCCACAGGGAATTAAAGAGCTCACTTCTGATTCATCTTTTTTTCCCCTCCTTCTCTGGGAGTGGTTCCCAGTATACTAATCTTTGCCAATGGATCAAATCATAGTCTTTTCAGGAGCACGTTCCAGATTTAGTCCCATGACTCAAGCCACCATCTGGTTTTAAAAGGGAAAACCCTTCTCAGTGGAAATATTAACCTGACATGTCTCCAGTCTAGACTAATAATTATGTTAAGGACAGAGTGAGTCCATTATCCACATGAAGTGGGTGGAGGCTTTGATAAACCAGTAATAATAGGCATCAGACTAGTCACTGAGGATTATTCTTACTTACCTGCTTTCTTATAAAAGGGAACTTGAGATTCATTCAAGAATTCTGCCTCCACTAAGGCTGACAAACACTGTGCTTATTTCACATCAATGGCAAGGAACTGTGTTCAGTGGAGTGCCCATAAAACAGGAAATGGAATGTTGTTCAACAAAGGTTGACCTGCTCCTGTAGATTTTTTGTCAGCACTGCTTTTGTTCAGAATGGGAAGCAGGGTTCCTTTAGTTGTACCAGTCCTTCTTATTGCACCCTTTTATATATTCAAATGGATACATTCATTTAAAATCATCTATGCTTTCAAAAAATTGTACATGCAGAACAAGTGCTGAAAAGTAGAATGATGCTTGTGACTTTTAGTAGAGGAAAAAAATAGATCTATAATTCACATCCACAGGATAACAGCTATCCCATGCAAACTCCCTAGGCCCCATTTTAGCAGTGGATTTAACTTTGTTTAAGAACACCACGCCACAAACTTGAGACAGAAATCAGTCACCACAATCACACCGTGGTTATTGATCCTACTGGACTTGAACTGGGGAATATGCTCTCAAGTGCCATCTACTGGTACCTAAATCATTATCTGACTGTTCAAGCATCTCCTTGTCTACAAAGCACCCACATCAGAGCTCAGAGCACATATTCATATTTTCGTCATACTGCCTCATGAATTCTGGAGTAGGGCAATCCACGGGAGTCTTGCAGACTGTTTTTAGAAGGGCACATCAATGTAATATGTATACAATCATGTTGGTATTCATCTCTAATGTGCACAGTTAGACCAACATCCATCACCCACAAGCATGAGTGCAAATCCTTCTGCCAACCTCTGTGAGTCTATCTGGAGCTCTTGAAACGGTCTTTTAAATTCAAAAGTCTTAACCAAAGTACCTAGTAACGAGGAAAGTTATCGCACTTTGAAACAGGCAAGAAAAAAAATTTGTTCAAGCATATTTTATGGACAAAGGAAACTAAATTGTATATGACACTATTATAAAATATTTTAATTATTTGTATGCAAAGGAGGTAGAATAAAAACTCATAGATGGGATCAAAAAAAAAAAAAGTGAGAATATTCTGAAGCTCTTGAAGATCTACCCTATGTTAATAGCTAATGTATGAAATGGGGGGGGAAAAAAAAAAAAAAAAAAAAAAAAGAGAAAAAAAAACCAAGCAAAATGGTTTTGTCATCCTCAAGTTAAAAAAAAAAAAAAAAAAAAAAAAAAAAAAAAAGTGTGCTACAAAAGCCCTTACAGAAGGGCAGTAATTGGTGCGTCAGGAGCACCAAACACCCTTCCATATTCTAATCGAGAAAACTGAGCTTGTTACACAATCTAAATCTTCCCAACATCAGCTTGAACACCTATCAATCACTTTCAGCATTCATTTAGGCTTAAGAAAGTATGCATGTCATAGCAGTATTTTCTATGAAACTGTCATTGAACTAGTAACAAAACATGTGACAACTCAGCAATACTGCTAGTGGAGATAAGATTACCAGGAATGTGAAACAACTGCACTGTGACAAAGCTAAACTAGATGGACCACTTAGGGCTGTTGGGCAGAGAGCAAACAAGAGAGCACTGCACAACTTCTTTCTGTTTAACTCACCACACACCTCTCCATTAAAAAGTAATAATGTATGTTACAATTTGGCCTTAACATGCTTTTCCAGTTTGAACTTAAAACAAAACTGTATTGGCCTTGGTGTTGTACAAGCACAAATATTTCATTGTTAATGTATTTTTCAAGACTTACATGGATCTCTTCTTGAAATTGCTGGAGTCATGATTTGGGGCTATCTTTTTGCAATAGCAAGCTTTGCTTATTTGTTTCCTCGTAGCTGAACTTCGCTGAGAAAAATATTATACATGGTCTCCTAGTACTAATACTCCATTACTGCTTCTGCCACTGCAGAAACTGAGCAAGAAAATTACTGGGCCTGTGGTACAGAAACTCCCTTGCCTACTATAAGCTGCAAGCTTTGTTCCTCCTTTGTGAAGCAGAGATAATGGCAACTCCTTGCTTGCTTCACAATAGCGTTGTGAAGTTAAACACAGTAAGCCCTCAGAGGCACTGTGGTCATAAGAAGAGCTAAGCAGCAAAGGCAAAAAGTCACAGCATATTTATTTTTGCTGCTCTCAGAGCAGTAAGGTAAACACATCCACACTGTAACAACAAGTAGGGTTGCAAGTGAGATGCATTTGGCCTGTTGTTTTTAACTGGCATTTTTTGTGTTGCTAGATTTTCAGGACACTGCAATCAAATAATAACTGTTTCCTTGGTTGCCAACAATTTTTCTTTTATTAGTAATACCAGCCTTTGTTTATTCTTCTTCCTCCCATGGGAAATTTCAACACGCCTCCAGAAGGGATGTTGTATGACTTTCATTTATAATGGGATCACTCCCTTTCTTCCCAGGGGAGGCATTCTCTTTTCATTTTTTTTCAACTCTGTTTGTAGACAGGGACACCAAGTCAAATCTCTGCTGTGCTCACATTCATGTGATCTGAACAAGATGAACAGATCAGCAGTTCTCACACATTTGCCTACAGTTGAAGAGAATTCATCTCAGACAGCACTTCATTTAAACACGTTCAACATTCATTCTGGCAAGATTACCAACAGATCATGTACAAATGTAGCACTGAAAATATATTTGTGGGTTTTTTCTTTCCTTAATGCAGTGTTTTCTGAGGTTATACATCTTTCATTTCTTAGCTTTTTTGCTCATCACTTCCTACTTGTTTTCTCACCAATGCATGTGTTTCACTATCCCAAATCTTACTCACAGCTTATTTTTTTGGTGTGGTCTTGTCCTCTTTATTTATCTACTGGTGCCCTCCACTTAACTGTTCCCTTTCAGGTATGGAGTTTGTTTTGCTTTCTTATCATGAACTATTACCCTTTGTCCTAGAAAATCCTTTTCTTTCACTAAGTCATCATGTACTTCTGTCATTCTCATTTGTAGCTCCCAGTTCCACCACTGGCAACCCCTGCTGATGACAGATGTCTCACAATCAGCTGCAAGCCTGCTCTTGGCTCCAAGCCTGAGGAAAGCTCCAGAATTTTTTCACATTCATTCTTTGCAGCAGCACCTTTATACAGATTTGGTAAAATAACCTTTTTGTGAAGTACAGCTTTTTAAGCGAATTTCAGGCCCCTCTGCACCATCATGACTGAGTATCTGCAGTAATAGCTTGAAAAAAAACAGTGCTATTCAGTGAGGTAAGTATGGATGGCATCTTGCCCCAGGAGTCCTGTTTTGAGCAGTCAGAGCATGTCAGTGCATTATTTCATTGCCTAATACACACAGACAGAGTTATGGACTTGAGTGTGCAGATGAACTTTCATCATACATACCAACCCTAAGCTATATACATCCTCCTCCATCATGTGGTGCAATACTTCCACCTCTTCCCAGGCCTCCTGTGCCATTGAACCTCAAGACTACATTACTCCACCCATTTCTTCTACTTACTTACCTTTGGCAAGCCAGAAAGAATATGTAATTGTCCAATGAGGAGCTAAATTAAGAGAGTCTACAGTGTGCTAACTCATCGGCCAACTAGCAGGACAGTCTGCAAACTCAAGATTGGATAGATACAGATATTCCAATGCTATATACACTGAGATTGGCCCAGTGCCTATCTATCAAATGCAGACAGACAAATAACATTGTTTTCTAAGCCTGCAAAAAAATTAAGGGGCTATGGTTGTGTAGCTCCAACATACAAAGTAAGTGTGTCAATTTTTGCCCTGCACTTTCTGCAGTAGGTGTGCTCCTGAGCAAAAAAGCCAATACCAAAAGACTTGCTAACTTGTCTCTGCGTGATGATAGTAGCTATGACTGCATTACCAAGTCGTGCTTTGCAGCAGCAAGTGACTAAGACAGCGCCTGATTAGAACTGGATGCACACACACTGTGCTCTCAGGAAGTACTTCACTTTCTACTAGCTCTAGACCAGTCTTTGGAGACTGAAACCCCAATAACAGAAGGAGTCCTAGTAGTATAATCCAGTTTCACAGGAACACAGAATGGTTCAGGCTGAAAAGAACCTCCAGAAGTCATTTTGTCCAACCTTAGAGCTGGCACTCAGAACCATGTCCAGAACAATCCCAAGAATGAAGACTCCACAACCTCTCTGGATGACCTGTACCAGTGCTAGGCCATCCTCACAGTTTAGAAAGAAATAAATAAAAGAAAAAAAAGTTTCTTTATGTTCAAACAGAACCTACTTTATTTCAAGTTTCATTTCAGACCTAGTCTTACTCAAAGAGATTTCAGTTTATGCAGTCTGAGACCATTCTAACACAATCAAATTGATGGGCAACAGATTTGCTTCAACAGCAAAACCACTACTCTTTATCCAAACTGAAATTCTACTGTAAATTCATTTACTGATTCTTCTACTATAGCCATGTTCTGCCACCTTTATTCACAATCATCAGTGCTTGATCTTAAAAAGTGGTGTATATTACAGTATTTCTTTAAAAGTTTTAACATAGTATGGGGAGGTTTTTTCTTCTGTCTTAGCTGTTTTCTCATCTCCAAAAACAGAACACAATGTAATATACAGAGAACAGTCTAAACGTGAATATACCACTACACTATGTGTTGCAAGTTTAAATGACAGATGGATGTGCTTCATCCATACAAAATCTGGTAGTAGTGCAAGTAAGAGATGAAGGAGAAAGACTGGTGCAGTGCCTTCCATATTTACTCCACTTCCCACATGACTGAGATTATATCCCAAGAATTCACAAAACTTCAATTATCATCTCTGATAGAAACCTGAAAACAACTTCATCAAGTTGTTGTGCATGTCAACACAAAACACTATCAATGACCAGAAACCACATACACATTAACATGAACTATATCCCCAGGGAAGTACACGTAAGCATTAGGTATTCCATGCATTTAGAAACTTGTCCTGTGCTAAGATACTGACATCTTGGACAAACTAGTCCCAAGCCCATTTTAAAAATCAATACACAGCATTACTGAGGGCAGATTAAACACACTGTGCACAGACTCTACTTATAGCTGTGTACTGCATGTCACTACACTATGCTATACATGCTGAGGGTGCCCGGTAGTCAGAGATTTGTGATTGATCAAGACAGCCCAGTTCTAGGATTGCATAAGTCACAGTTATGGTTATAGTTCTGCAGCAGATCATCAGCTAGGACAGCTAAGTCAATCAGTCACTCATGAAAATACAATTCAGTTTGACCTGCATGTTTGCTGTCACTGCAGTTTAAAAATTATCAAACCATCTGCAGACAAGTATTACTGATATAATTTAAGAACAAAAGATGTGGGGAACAGTGTCAAACAACATGTCTTCCAAAAATGACCAGAGAGGAGAGACATTCTAATGAAAACTCTAAGAAAGATGGACTTTCTTTCTGGAAAATGTCTGTTTTCTCTCAAAAATTTTGCTTCTCTTCAGTTCATCTGAAGACCTGAAGACTTTACATAGTCTACCAGCTTTTGCCATTTTAATGAGATTTTCACAAAAACTTTGAAAAGTTTTAAAGCTTCTGTTAAAATGAAACTGCGTAATAAAATTGCATCATGTCAAATACTTTATTCCTTCAGCCTTTAACCTAGTACTCAGGGAAATGAATTAATGAACAAACTTGGAAAATGAAGTATTAATTTTGTGAATACAAGAGGCAGAATCTGGCACTCAGAGACTTCCTGCTAAACAGGCTTGCCCATATAGACAGACAGTAAAAGGTTTCATACAATGTTGGAGGGTTTTTTTTTGGCTACTTTTTTTACCGAATAGCTGTTAATATTAAAAAATGCTTCAGGGTCAATTTCCATTAATTCTGGTAGCATTGACTTAATTCAGAAGTGTATGTATGATGCTTTTCCCATACCTGAAATACTGGTTTTTATCATAAACAAGTTGCTTCTTGACTACTAAAAAAAAAAAAAAAAGTAATCACTTCCATGCATTTTCATATTCACATGTAAAATGTGGTACTGCTAGACATATTAGTGTGTTTAAAGAAATCAAGGGAATAAAAGCAGGAAAAAAAATCTCATTACAAACAAAATGTGCAACATTCTGGATATAAAATTTCCACAGCCAGTACTTCACCCAAATAGTTTTTCAAAATTAAGCATGAGTTACGAGCTCATAAAATACACATGCTAACGAGGAGTCACCGATCCAAGCAGAAATGCAGTACAGGCAGGAAGAGCTGTCACCCCGTTAAAGCCACAGTGTCTGAGTCAGCAACACAAGGGTGGCATCTTCATCTACTCAGGTGCCAAAAATTGGAATCCTCTCCTGAGGGCAGTACCTACAGTAGCCTTTGTATGCATGGCTCACCTCTTTTGAAGCACAGCTGCTGTGGAAGAAGGCATGTTACACAACAGGCAGTTGCGGCATCTGGCAAGTTTTGTGCTGTACCTCTCAAGATTAGCCCTCTTTTCTCATGATTATTTAACAAAATTCAAACCCAGTCTTTTTCTATATAGTTAAATCCAGGAGCACCCTGCTTCCTCTTTTCCAAATTACCACAGTCATTAGGTTGCAATCATGTTGCTTCCAGCATCTAGGCTTGTCTATTTTGTAAAATCCATGTGGTTTCAATAGAGAAAACTGAGGGAGACTTTGCCCCTTTCTTCTCATCTTTCTCCAGCCTAGACAGTGGCCTGATGATTAACACACTGTCATGGGAAGGAAGAGACACTGATATGAACAAGGGTAAGCCTGAATCCAATTTTCTTGCTTGTCCAACTAGTCTAACTGCTATGCTAACCACTGTATCATGACCAACCTGTTTTTTGAATAATGGTGTCCGTTGCTACTCTGGTTTGTTTTGTTGGTGGCTTTTTGAAGGAATTATCCAAGTATTCACACTGGATCAGTCACTCATGAGGCCTAGACAACACCTGAACTCATTTCTGGTTGGCTTAAGTCCCTAGTTACAGATATCAAACACTGTAACTGCTACAAGTCTTTTAGACAAATAAGAGTATGTCTAGAGAGTTAAAAGAGATCTGTGATTATGCAGATGCTGAAGAAGGACAGTTGGATTTTTATTATTGTCAGTCTTCAATGAACCATGTCTTAGGTTCTGTATACTTCATATAGTTATACTTTTTTTTTTTAATATTCACTATGTGAGAAAGGTAAATCACTTTGGATACACAGCTTGCAGATCATTGTCTCAAGTTGTGATCAAAACTTATATTCATTGCTTTTATCAGAATTCAAGAGCTTCTGTTTTCAACCTAATTGGACTTGACAGTATGAACAAAGCAAAGGAACATTATTTTTTCCTTCTTCCATGAAAGTACTGCAAATATTAAAGGAGTGGTAAGTGGATTTATGTAAAGTAAAAATCATAGCAGTATGTCCTCCAACACTGATAATTGATGTAATTTTTAAATTCCCAGTAAGCTAAATCCATATTGGAATGAAAACAGATATTGTTTTGAAGTAATATATCATATAATCATACACTAGTTGATTACTCAAGCTGTGCCTTTTTTTCACATCCAGGTTACAAAACACTTCAAAAGCATTTTGTACAGTATTGTTCATTTTCCAATGATATTATTATCATTGAAGCACATGGAAAAGAGGAGTATTTTAGCTAATCATTATACTTATGTATACAATCTACCCAACCTGTTTGAATAGCTTCAATGTGAAAACTCTTCCCATTTAATTTCTCATCATACAGGGTTTCCTCTCCATTCCTTAATGTGGTTTTTTTTTTCTTTTCAAATGAGTCCTTTGCAGCAGCTGTATTACTAACTTACTAAGTTTTAGAAGATACTTCCCTTTCTGCCAGCTGTTCCATGCTTCTACCATGCCTATTCACAGCTGTTCTGCAGGTCTACCAGATCTTTCCACCTTCTTTAGCCGAACTCAGAACCTTCAGAACTCAGTATCACTGCTAAAAGCGAAACAAAGCAGCTGACGAAATGCATAAGCAAAACATCCAACTTTGGTGCTAGGTGTTAAAGAAAAAGTAACTAAGCAACACAACTTCTATATCTGCATAACTTCTGTGATCTCTGTGGCATGAATCACAACGCTGGTATTAAAAAAAAAAAAAACAACCAACAAAAAAACCCAAGCAAACAAAAAACAAAACAAACACCACCCCACAAAAAAAACAAACCCAAAAATCTAACAAACAAAAGCCAAACAACCTCAAACCCTGTATACATAGTTTCTGACCTTATAACAAATTTAGGTTGAAATCCTTATTTTGAAAGAAACCCACACACATATTAACCACTTTTTCCACCTCCTCCAGGAACTTAGTTCTTCTGTGCTACTCCTGCCCTCTTACTATTGTGAGTCAGACTACAGGAAATTATACACCAAGCACCTTATCCTATTAATGTTCTTGCTATTTTTCCCTCTGCTTACCCTCCAGAGTTCTTCCATATATGACATATTACAATGGTCAAACCCAGCTGTGCCACACTCACTCAAACAAAACTAATCCACTTCTAATCTCTGAAGATTCCTCTTGACTCAGCTAGTGGGAAAAGTGATGTCAGAGCAGGTATGATCTGGAGATTATCAGAACACAGTATCTCCATGGGGCTACCCCCAAACATCTACGAGTTGTGAGATTTCACGTGATGATAGCACTCAAGGTAAAGAAGGGTGAAGTGCTTTAATTATGCCACCATTTGGCTGTCAAATAAGGTGCTTTCCAACTGAAGCAACTGTTTTAAGAAACATTAATAATGCATTTATTATACTGAGATAAATAATGCAAAAACACAAGAGGGCATAGAAATGAAGTATGGCTACTAAACCATGAATAATACACGGATATACATGAGATAACTCAAAAAACCTAGTAATATTTAATCCAGAAAAAAAATCACACACTTAATCAAATACTGAAAAATTTAAATAGAAATTACATGAGAAATTATCATCTTCAACTTAATGAAAATAAGAAATTAAATTATTTAATGAAGATGGTCCTTAAATGTAGATTAAAAACTCCACTGTAATTCCATAGCAATTGCAATTACATCTAGAGGAAAAAAAAAACAAACCCCAAAATCTTAGTATTTTCTTACTAAGGTGACTCTACTAAATTTCGAAGAAAAGAAAGAAATTGCAGACAATAATATTTTACCAATTTCTTAGCTCTCAGAAACATGTTTTTTTCTAAAGGAGCTTTTTTTCCAGAACTACCAGAATTTGATCTTCATAGCTAACAAAGTAAATGGACTAATGACCTTAAACTAGTATTAGTATTAAAAATCTCATGCTCTTAATAATTCATCTATTCTGACAAAGATGGCACAATAATGGATTGAATAAAATTTGACACCATGTAATTTTTTAATTCTACACAATCACTGGCATAGAGTATTTTATATTGCGCATTTATAGCGCCAACAAATCAGTATTAATAAATAGGAATAAAATGTTGCAGTTTAGACTGGTTTTTCTTCAGTCAATCAAGGCAAATACACTAAATATAGTTTTCATCAAGAGCAATTTACAAGAAAAAAACTCAGCCGATAAGTGTTTTAAAAACTTTTTTATAATTGACAGTGTAACAGTTGTCAACGGTTTGGGTTTTGTGGTTGTTGATAGGGTTTTTTTGTGTAGCATTTACTTCATGCTTTGGGGGGTGGTTTCTTTTTCGTTGTGGGTTTAGTTTTTCATTTGGTTAGGTTTTGAGTACGATTCTTTCAGGGGGTGAATTTTTTTGCAGGGGGCTGGAAGTTTATTACATTTCATGTCATGTTTGGTACTTCCAATATGGAGCAGAACCTGTTGCATCATACAAATTTAAAAGCTCCACTATTAGACAGTAGCCAAGCTGCTGCAGGAATTATGCCAGCTACAAACTCACCTACTCAGCCTATAGTTAAAAAGCCCAATTGTCAACTTCCTTAAGTTCAACGTTGCATGAACCTCTGCAGGGCCAGACAAACAAGCGTGCCTCGCACCACTGACTCTAGAATTCCTGCCACATAAGTTTCCCAAGGTCCATTACTCTGTTACTTGCAAAGTGGTCTGTCAGAAAGATGGTTCAACTTTGTTTTTTCTGTTGGTAGCAATTAGAGCAAGTCTTACTTTCAAAATAAAGTCCTCCTTCAAAAAAAACCTCAAACCTAAAAAAACCCCACAACTCAGTCCAACAAAGAATTAGATTAAAAGACCTTTAATTGAGATTGGATTTTATCCAGTGACTAAAGGAGTACTTAGCAGAATGTACTTAACATTACAAAAATTGCAGACTTTTTTTTTTTTTTCTTAAAGTATAAGTTGTCAAGTAATTAATCATGCCTGAAAGTAAAGAACAGGCTTCACTATAGTTTACACTAGTTCACCTGAAATCACAAAGAACTTCACTTCCAAGTTTTGTTATGGTAGAAAAGACTATTACATGGCAGATACGGGAGAAAAAAAATCACGGAGAGATGCCTGAGGAACTCTCATACTCTCCACATGAACTCAAGCTGCCTCCTTTTACGTTCACGTTAAAAAAAAAGTCAGCTTTTCACTGTGCTACAACCGACTGTGCAGTTTTAACAGTGGCCCCAGAAAACGTAATATTCACAATGAATTGGGGGCTTCAACTTCTTTATCTGCAATGACAG
The DNA here is from genome assembly GCA_013396675.1 of Eubucco bourcierii. Taxonomy (NCBI): domain Eukaryota; kingdom Metazoa; phylum Chordata; class Aves; order Piciformes; family Ramphastidae; genus Eubucco; species Eubucco bourcierii. The sequence continues at coordinate 56,168 of VWZE01022707.1, forward strand.
ATCTCTGCGCACACCGGGCGCACACCGGGCAGACACTCGCAGTCGGGACAGCACCTGCTGACGTGCCCCGTACGCGCTTCCGGAGGCGGCCTCCCGGGATGGCCTGACCTCCTGAAGCCCTGAAGTCCCCCGTGCTTTTCCCTCCTAAATCCTCACATACCGCCCGGTGCTGGCCTCACCGAGGCCAAGCTGAAACACTACCGGCCCTACAGCATTAAAGGAAAATGAGACTAGGCCACGAAAAATACAGCGTCGCTACTGGGGGCACTGGTGAGTAAAGCAGCCTCCGCGTCACCATCTGACCCCCAACGGCCTCACCCCTGTGCCTTTAACAGCCGTAGGCCCAAATAATCTACCTCAAACTCCTCCTCCAGCAGCGCTCGCTGCTAGCCAGTTATATGACTATGCGCACGCAAGAAGCAGAAGACCTGCCTGACGGCATTTCCTCTCTCAATGATGCTTGCCATTGGTTGTCGAGCATTACCGAGTGCTTTCGTGCCCCTCCGGAGAGACGCCGAAGGCGGGGGGAAGGGGCGCAAGCGGCTGGAGCCAGGCGCACTGTATTGTGGGGCGGAAGAGAAGAGTCACCGCTGTGCGAGCGCCGCCATCTTGCCTACGTCCGGACTTGTTCCCGCTTTAGGGGCCTGGTCCTTCTCCTCGCAGCGAAAAGCAGTAGAAAGGGAGAATACGAGGAGCCCGCCTGGGAGGTGCTGATGCGCGCAGAATCTCCCCGAACCTCTCTCGAGCGCCGCTAACGAAGGGAGTGGGGGTGGTGAAGCGGTTGCCGGTGCGGCCTCTCCTCTGCCGGGATGGGTCGGTCCCGGAGCCGGAGCTCGTCCCGCTCCAAGCACACCAAGAGCTCTAAGCACACCAAGAAGAACCGGAGCCGATCGCGATCCCGCTCCCGGGAGAAGGAGCGGGCGCGAAAACGCTCCAAGTCCCGGGAGAGCAAGCGGAACCGGCGCCGAGAGTCCCGCTCCCGCTCTCGCTCCAACACGGCCCCCTCCTCCCGCCGCGACCGGGACCGGGAGCGCGATCGCGCTTCCTCCCCGCCCGACCGCATCGACATCTTCGGGCGCACGGTGAGCAAGCGCAGCAGCCTGGACGAGAAGCAGAAGCGGGAGGAGGAGGAGAAAAAAGCGGAGTTCGAGCGGCAGCGGAAAATGTGAGCCCCGGGCCTGGGCTGGGAGCTTCGGGGGGTGCCGGTGGGGGAAGGTGACGGGAAGGGAGGTGCTCTGCGACCTGGTGCCTTTCCGCTCCTTCCTCCTCCAGACTAGGGCCGCCTGCGACTGGAATAAAGGCGTTTAGGCCCTCGTTGAGGCCTGATGTCTCTATGGTTTCCCGCCATCCTTCCCTGTCCTAAAGCTTGGCTCCATCATGTGTACTAGAAACATCCCATTCAGGATGCGAGCCTTCCGCACGCTGCCTCCCTGCCCACCGGTTCTATTCGCTTCCGATCTGCCGCTGCTCTCAATAGGCTGCACCAAAACTTAACTCTGCAGCGGAGGCCTCCGCACCCGAGAGGCTTTGTGCTGCACTGCTACACTGCCTGCCCCTCCCCTTTATTGCATGGATCCTGTTAATGCGTCAAGCGGAGGCATCTGGAGTTGCTCGATCTAGGGTTTTAAGACATGCTATATGCAGTGATCATGTTAACTTCGAGGGGGTTGTTTTGTTGTTTGTTTGGTTTTTTCCTTGCCAAATGGAACAGTGAGATCCGGTAATTTATTTCATTTGAAACATTTCCTATTGCAGTTCTCGTTGTGGGAAGTGCAGCTTATTTATACAGTCTACAGAGATAGGTGATCACTATTTTAATGAACGTTGCATGTGCATTAAGACGCTTAGCAATATTGTTAAGCGTCCCTTATGCAATAGAAACAATGGTTTTAACATCTGTGGTAAAGTGATTTCTTGTCCTTCAAGTGTTACCCTTGCTTATTGAGGCACTGAATCTAGAAATGGTGTTTGTTTTGATATGTGAAGTCGAGTAGTTATTCAGATTGTCAGGAAAATCTTCGAGTTTTAGCTCAGTGATACTGTTCCAATGAAACACTAATTGTGGTTAAGGAGGCTTGATTGCCAAGACTTGTCACTTTTCATTTTCATTTGTTGATAATCTCCTTTGGTAACTTCAGAATTTGACAACAGTGTCACCAGGCACACAAACACATGAAAATCTTGAAAGCTTTTAAAATTATTGATTGTAATTTTGTGGTTTGTAATTTTATTCAGTACCCAAATTAATGAAAATAGTTTTGCATATTTGCCGTGAAGAATTGGAGTGTGCTTAACAATTTTAGAATATAACGAATAGTTTACATTGGTGTTCTGGAACCACTTTAATTTGTATGTAAGTTTTCTATATAAGCTGTCTTTGAAATTTCATACTCATTTTATACCCATGAAGTTTATATAGGAGGGATACGACATGTGAGTGATAGTGGCTACAGAAGAGTAAACTTTTGAGGGAGTAACAATGTTGAAAAAAGATTATATGTAGAATTTGGGTGCTTCTAGGATACACTTTAAATTTCAAGAAGTGGTAAAACCTAATAGAGTATAAAACTGGCATTTGGGTAAGTCATCTGTAAATTGCATTGTAAGTGTTAGTATCTACTCATGTTAAATGAAGGAAAGAAGTACTTTCTTGCTGGATGAATTAGTTAATGTTGAAATTGACTTTATGTCTATCCAGGTCTTAATATGTAGCATAACTTCTGTTTTTTTCTTACAGTGCTAGTTTTCTATAAAGGCCTTGTAAATATGACATTTTCTTTTAGAAATCTTCTGAAATGTAAATAGTGCTTTTTTTTCCTGAAGATTTTATAAAGTAGTCTTAAAGAAGCATGCTAAAAATGATTTTACCTTCATGACTTGTCTTACTTTGGAGTCATGACTTAGTAGGTCAGGATAATAAACTCACACCTTTCATATAAAATATACGTGTTACGTATTTGCAGGTTCATCATTGTGAGTCTGAAAATATATACTTGTTCAGTTTAATGAAATTTGTGTACAGATTGTTAAAATGAGAAGAATTAAACCTCCAGACTCAGTGCTCAATTTTAGTGTATAATATATAATGTTGCTAAGGACGTTTGAAAACGTATTTCAGACGTGATCATCAGGGTATTTTTTGGAACTGTGTACAATGTTTGTTCAGTTAGCAAAGTTTTATTCTAGATTTCCCTGATGTTAAACAGAAAGCTAAAATAGTTGAATAAAACCCATGAATATGAACTTTCTGAAAAAAGTTGTATAAAACAACCTCTTCTTTACGCTAAACTGTATCAGTACAGACTAGTGAATGTGTCGCTGAGAAATAAATACTCATAAGAAGGAAGGAAAACCTTTAAAAATAAAAGGGTATTTAGTACATAAAGGATGCTAAAAAAGGACCACAAGTGGTGGTTTGGCAGAAGCATATAAACAAAACAGAATTTAAGGATTTTTATAGATGGTGATAGTCTACTTTCCTTTTCTGAATAAATTGGCTATATTTTTTGTGTTGTTTTGAGAAAAGTGAATGTTTGGTAAGCTTAATGTACTACCAGATAAGATTGCTATCTCTTGAAGAACATAAGAATAAAATTCACGTTCCAGGGCTGAACGTTTAAGTTGAGGGAGAGCTCCAAAACTTTTCACTGAAGAAGACAGACTATCCATTTGATTCAGCACACTTTTGAAAAGAAGGTACATGAATGAGTATTTAGAGCCTTACACCTCAGTATTACACCTGTTTATCTAGATAAGTGATTCATACTTTATTATCTCCTGTCTCATATTTGGAGATCGTATACTGAGAAGTCTAAAAGCTAGTAACTCCTGTAACTTTATTTTAACTTGATTTTATGTCTCGCAATATAAATAAGATAGGAAGATGCAAACATCATGAAAATAGTAGGATATTGGGATATTGGAACACTGTTTTTTCTAAGCCATGGATTTCTAATGCTGACAGGCTAGGAGATGAATTTGTAAGATTGTTCTGTATTTCACAGGGTGCTTAAAAAGAAAGCTTATTTCAGGGTTAAAAGGAGCAACCTTCTCCCCAGAGTACTATTCTAAACAATAGTACTATATAAAGCATAGCTGGGTCTATTCACTTCTGTTGGTCTTTGGATATCTAATTATCATTTCATACTGGTGATTACTCCTAGAAGATTATTTTTTTTTCATCTTTTGTTAATATAGCTATGAATTGACCTAACACTTTTATGTCCTTTTTAATGAAAACTTAACATGATAAAACTAAATGATAATGTTGTTGATAAACAAAAATTAACACAAGTAGACATTTGAAAATATTTCAAAAACTCAGAATATGAAAAACTATAGTTTGCAAGGATTTGCTTAGTACTTGGTATATGTATGTTTTATTTTGCATAATTAGAGTTGAAACAGAGTACTGCAATACAGAAGTTAAGCAGAGATGAAGGATTTGAAATTTTATAAGATAAAGTATTGGATAAATAGATTACAGGTACAACACCTGGTATTTTTGTTAATTGAAATTATATTACAGGTTTTAGAGATTAATTTGATGCTTCTGAGGTGTAGTGGCTTTAAGTCAAGGTTTTACAGGATGATATTGTTATATGCAGCTTAAAATTGAGATCACCTGAATTCTTGAAGGGTGAAGGATGGCCAAAGTTGGGTGGAGTCTTTTTTTCTTAGCCTAAAAATTGTAAAGACTAGTATGGTAAAGATGTCCTCAAGTTTTGTCACTTGAGATGTGGAGGTATACTAAATACAGCATGGTCTGAATGGGTTCACTCTGATAGGAAACTTAAATGCCTGAGTATTTGCTTTCTTTAACTTAGGGCAAAACGTTCTTTAAATATGTGATCAGTTTGTCCAGGGTGATTCAGTTATGTGGCTGATGCTGTGTTTAAAAGAGTTAGTTTCAGTGCTGCTATTCTTTGATCAAAAAGGTAATTCTTATGTTTATATTTTGTAGTCGTCAACAAGAAATTGAAGAGAAACTCATAGAGGAAGAAACAGCTCGAAGAGTGGAAGAGCTTGTGGCTAAACGTGTAGAAGAAGAGTTGGAGAAAAGGAAGGATGAGATTGAGCGAGAGGTTCTCCGCAGGGTGGAGGAGGCTAAGCGCATCATGGAAAAACAGTTGCTCGAAGAACTCGAGCGACAGAGACAAGCTGAACTTGCAGCACAAAAAGCCAGAGAGGTAACGCTCGGTCGTTTGGAAAGTAGAGACAGTCCATGGCAAAACTTTCAGTGTTGGTTTGTGCCTCCTGTTCGGTTCAGAAAGAGATGGAATACAGCAAATCTAGTTCCCTTCTTATGTAAACTTGCATTGCTGCGAAACTTAATTTCTAGCCTATTCAGAGGAGCTCACTGATACTTAAACAGTTATTCTCCTAAAACCTGAACAAGGATACTTGATTTTTAATGGAACTGACCTACATATTTCAGAATTGTTTGAAACTTTTGCCATGGCTGCAGGATTTATCAGCGGTCCTTTCACTTTTGGGGAAGGGTATTGAAAATCTGTAATTGTGTATCCTTCATTTGTTTATTTAATTTTATTTACCTAGACTGTAAGAGGCTTTTGCCTTCAGTCAGGCAAAAAGCAGGGTCCGGCAGTGAGCTGCAGTACCTATCTTTAACAAATAGGTTTCTTATTCTTCATTTAAAATGAACGTTTTCCTTGAGCATACATTGGACTAATTCTGGAACTTCGGGCATAAGCCAATCCACGTCTTCATGAAGGATCTATGTCCAGATCATTATATCCATTTTTAATAACTACTAACAACTCCTTTTTTTTTTTTTTCCTAGAAGTTATAAAAGAGCAGGTTGCCCTTGTCTGAAGTCAAGCTGAACATGTGACTTGGGTTTTTGTTTTCTTTTTTTTTTTTAATCAGCAGCTGGAGCAGAAGCTGAAAATGTCTTTCTGTGAGACAGTAATTTGCTACTAAAGGCTTTGATGCCTGCTTGCACGAGACATTCCAGGATCCAGACATTCCAAGAGAAAGCTTGAAACTGTAAAGGAAATTTGTACTAAACAGTCATAAGTCTCAAATACCTTTTTCACTCTGTACCTCCTACACAGTTTATTTTAAATTTAAATTTATTTAAAATGTATTTTGATTGGCTTACAAAAGGAAAGACAGTAGCAATGAAGCTTTCCCTTTCATGTTAAATGTGACTTGTCTGTCACATTTCTTTAAATTACAAACAAAAAAAAACCCCAGAACACTTGAGTTACAACTAATATTAAAAATATCAAATTGTGTTCATTTCACAAATTCAAATCATACTGTGAAATAATTTAAGTTGAATTTAGATGTCTCTAGTTGGTAAATGCTTCATGTATAGTGGGTTTTTTTTTTTTTTATCAAATGGGTGCCTTTTGGGTTTTTTTAATGTTTTTACCATTTTCTGTGATGTGGAGTAGTCCCATCAGTTCCTGGTAATGCAGAATAAACTTTCATGCCTGGAGTGAAGTGTGCTAGCTAGTAGCTGGTTACTAGTCATAGTAAGAAGTTTTCTCTTCATATGCTTGTTTTGTTCATATTAACTTTTTTTTCTTGTACAGACATAAACCTCTGGCTTACTTTAAACCTTCCAAATATTAAAATAATTTGGATCTATATTACGCGAACTGAAACACCTCAAAAACTTTAACGCCATATTTATAAGTCGCATAGCAGAATTCCATTAAATTCACCAAGAAAACAACAATTACAAGGCTTTATTTCCTGATCTTGCCTTCCCTGGACTCCTGAATTCCAAGTTCAGACTGCAAATGACAGTTTCAGCTGTCTTAAAATTGTCAAAATATTAAATGTTAAGTCCATTCTCCCCATGAAAGAAGCCCATAGCTCCATGAAGTATGGATTACCATTTGTATTTTTCACTAACAGTAAATGTATTTTTCTTATTAATTGTTTGCCTTAGGAATGATTTACATATTTTTGTTCCTTCTTATCATAAACATCTGCATTCCTCAGCTCAGCCTTCCCTGTATGTTGTTTCTTTATAAATGGTTGAGCTGCTGATGCAGGTATTGCCAACCTAACAGTACAAATCATTTTAAAGAGGAAGCTGGCGCGTATGGCAGCCGAGGAGCACACTCTGCAGGACACTGGACAAGACAGTAAATATTCAACTTTTAATGCTGATTAAAGGAGTATAGGTAAAGAATACGTAGGTATACTTAATTGGTGAGACAAACTATTCACTTTATTTATATTTTCTATATTACTTTTTAATTTGGTAAATACTATCCAGTTTTTGTAGTTGTCCTTGTTGATTTGTGTGATATTAAAATTCTAGTAATAAACTCAGGATTCTGTGATTAGGGAGGGTTTAGTTGGTTGCTGTTTGGACTGGGCGGGGTGATGTAAATTGAGTACTAGAAACCAGTTTTAGTGGCTGCAATTTACCGTTGTGAGACAAATAGGTGGCTGTAATGCTGCCACTTTAAGTCAGTTCACAGAAGAAGTCTGAGAAAGATTAGTGAACATGCAGAAATGAATATTTTACTTTACTAACATCTTGCCCTGTCCTCCCCTTTAGGAAGAAGAGCGTGCAAAGCGTGAGGAGCTAGAGCGAATACTAGAAGAGAATAATCGAAAAATTGCAGAAGCACAAGCTAAACTGGTATGTGAAGATGCAGTTAACCGTTCTGTAGGGGAATACAGGTCCTTCTGCATCATTTGCAACACAATTAAAATAAACAAATCATCCCTTTCTAGAGTTTAACTTGTTTATTACTGGTTATGGCAGTAGTGTTGCTCTCCTCTTTAGCATAGTAGATACTTGGCACTAACACTGATCTGAAAAAATAGGTGCAATTAATTCAGAGAAAAGGAGATTTAGAATTGTTAAGAGTACTTTTTGAACTATATTTCACAGGGAAGGTAGAACCAAGTTTCTAAACACATTCAGCTTCCAGAACTGAAATGACTAATTCTGTTTTGTTCAGCAGGACAAGTACAAACTGGATTTGAGATTAGTGTACTGGTTGATGTAGAAGTGCTGAAAGGAACTTTCAGCATAAACTCACGATGTCTTTAGAGTCTAGCTTGTGTTAGTCTCCAAGGCTACTTAGGCAGGTGTCTGCTTTATGAGAACATGCAGTGTGGTTTAGCTGATTCTAATCAATTAATGATAAGCCAAACTAAGCTGCTTCTAAGTCCTGATTGAACTGTATCGTTTTCAAATACCCAAGCAATTACACCTTTTTCAGGTAAAGATGATGCTTTAAACGGTTTGTTTGAGCTACATCTGCTTTAGATCTTTCTGTTCTACCCATTTCTCAACCTCATACAGTGGGAATGGGACAAATAGAAAATCTAATGTATTACGTACTAAACCAAATAAGCAGCTTTGGAAGACCACTGGAAAAACTGTTAAGAACTACAAGTCATTGTAAGGACTGATTTGTTACAAATTAAATGAAGATCTTTTTAAATTGGGAGGGGTTTTCAGGTGGGTTACAGAGAAAGCAGACTTCTGTTTGAAGGTCTACTGCTTCATGGTATTGTGCCTTCATCTGGCACGTGACATGTTAAAAGAATTGTTCTCTATATACAGTGATTAATTAAAATGTAGTGTATTATTTGCAAAACAATGCTGAAAAGCACTGCATGTAAACATACATGTTTTTGGTATGTTAACCATAGAAAGTTTTCAGTGTTTCTTCTAAATGCAGTTCAAATAACCACTTCATAAATAGCTTCACTGAAACCAATTTCGGCATCTAGCTCAGGTAGAACTGCTTACATACCTATGCAGGACTGGACCTGTTTGGACATTAATATGGACTTGTAAATTGCTTTTCTGACTGCAAAATATACTGGCCTAAATTCTACCATTTTCATATATAGGCTGAAGAACAATTGAAAATTGTTGAAGAACAAAGAAAGATTCATGAGGAGAGGATGAAACTAGAGCAAGAGAGACAACGTCAGCAAAAGGAAGAGCAAAAAATTATCCTGGGCAAAGGAAAGTCTAGGCCAAAACTGTCCTTCTCACTAAAAAGCCAGGATTAAATTGCAACTCTGAACTGTTTGAAAAAGAAAAAAACAACTTTGTATGGTAGCTTCATGTTGAAGTGTTTTGGTTTGTTTGGTCTTTTTGTTTGTTTGGTTTTTTGTTTTTGTTTTGGAGGGTTGGGGGTTTTGTTTTGAGTTTTTGTTGTTTTGGGGTTTTGTTTGTTTTGTTTTGGTTTCTTCTCAGTTTCTTTTCTTTTGTCTTTTTTGAAAGTTTGGAAAGTTAGCTTGTTCTAATAGGGGCTGTGCTCTGCAACTCTTTGTTTTTTTTAAACTTCCATTAAGTTAAACCCTTGCCAGATCATTGTTGCCTTTTAGCCAGTAATCTGTTTTCATCAATTTTGTTTCTGTATTAGTGGTCTGAAGCAGATCAGATCACTTCTATGAACCGTGTATGTTCTGGTAAGGTTTTACTGACCTACTCATCAGAGTCTGACTGATAATTGACAGAACTTTATACTGGGTATTTGCTGACTTTTAATTTTATTTTTTTAAAAGTCAGTAAATACATGAGTGAATTGCCATAGTATTACTGGACCTCTGTGGTTTATTGTTAAATCAGTGTCCTATGATACTGTCCCATTGTTGCTCTTGATGTTCCCGATACAGGTAAGGAAATAGTTTGTCATTTCTGCTACGAATACATAGAGAGAGTTCAGTATTGTCTCTGTTAGATTTGTTTTTATTACATTGACAGCATTCAACCAGCGTTCCCCATTGTGTAAATAAACCAATTTGCTGAATAAAGTGAAAGTCTTAAATTCATATGTTTAAGTAAATTTTTTTTAGTACACTTCTATAAACAGCTATGAGAGTGACAATTCACTTGATTAAGTTCAAGACTGTAGTGGTTTATTTTGCTTTAAACTATTGTGGCTTCTCCTACTTATAGTGCAAAACTACACACAGTAAAAAGTCCCTGCAGTTGTGAATGTTTTTTGATGGCTGCTGCTGTTTTCATGAATGTTGGTTTTTATTCTGACAGAGACTTATTTCAGCTGTAGTATCATGTTTAAACAGCTGTTTGGCTTACTGCATCCAAACCAATACTTCAATATCTAATCCCCTTAAATTCACCTCATAATATAGTATATTGTATAAGTTAAGGTCATTATCGTATAATTAATCTGATGGATCCTGAAGGATTTTAAAGTGGAAGTTTTTTTACCCAAAGGACTGGACTGGCTAGCATACTTGAAAGTGTAAAACAGAAAAATGAGATTCTGTCTAAATATATTGGTTTAGCCAGGAAGCAACTGTTATTCATATACAGATCTTGAATGTTGTCCATTTATGTATACAAGTTTTATTTTGAAAAATGAAAGTACAGATTGAAAACTATATATAAAAGTCCCCTTTTTGTATATAATTCTTCTAGTAAAACTGAATTACTATAGCTTGTCCAGTTCTAAACCTTCCTTTTTCCTCTCAGTGTGCAACATCTGTAGTAACCATAAAATGAAAGTTACCAGTAGTTGCCTGAGCATTTGAATGTCACTGGACAAAGTCAGAAGTAATTCCTTATATTCCCAAAGGATCTGTTTCTGTAGACCTGGAAAATTAAATGTGAGAGCAAGTTGAGTGTGCCACTGAAAGCAAGCAGCATTTAACATGCTCTTTATGATATGTGGGCTTGGGGGCAGACTAATGTATCTTTATCCAGTATGTCAAGAAAAATGTGAAGACAGTAAAATACCTACACTATTACTGTACTTAAATTTGTCTATGTTGTGTTACAAAAGAAGGTTGAAGGTTGCTTAATGCATAAAAACAAAAGCTGAAGCCAAATAAAACGTGTACATGACCTGTTGGCAGGAGCAGGCTGTATTTAAAGCTCAACTGATACCTGTATTTCTAAAACAGAAAGCATCCCCTGTTCCCTTATGAGAAACAAGCTATTAAAAGTCAATATTTGAAACAGACCTATGCATTTTTGTTTCCTCTCCTCTTCTAAAAGCAAGAAGCTTAGTTCTTATGTGCAGCTGTGATATCAAGCATTTTGTTCTGCATCAGTGATTTGCTGCTAAATAGTAGCATTTGTTCTTCACACTTAACACTGTACATTGTGTAGACTTAGACTTTTGAGATGTTCTTCTCAGTCACATCTCTAGGATTATGTGGACAAAATGTCCCAGCACAATTAGATTGCCCCTTCTGCCATTCCACACCTCCCTACTGTATTCCCTTCCCCCAGTTCTCAACAGAGGAAAAGCAGCTGCATATTTCTTTGTTGTTGCCAGAAACCACCATCTATTCACTGTCCTAAAGCATTCTGTGTTTCTTGGATAGCTTTTTGTGGACCTGGTACAGGTGAATGTTACATCTGCATTATCCTGGGTTTTCTTTTTCAGGGATACTGTAGATTTTTAGGAAAATGGAGGTGTGCACAGTTTGGGAAGGGGGTAAATTGACGATGATAAAAACTTGAGATGTTCTAATTGCCTTTGAAGTTGATACGCATCATAATGTGTAGACTAGAATGCACACTGACATTTAGTTAATGATTAAACTGAGCATGAGCTCTCTATGTGGGTCTGCATGAGAATATTAACTTACTAGAGAAAGTGCTGTTAGAAATTGTGTTGAGTAAATTTCAACTTCAGATTTTGGTTAGACAATTTTTGTCCCATTCTGGGTTTTTCGTATTGTGTTTAGGTTTTTTTATTCCCTCTTTCCACTTGACTAGGAAGACAAGGCATTTTTTGTTGCTACTTAAACCTTGGGCAGTATTCAATTTCCTTATTACAAAGAGTTCTCAAGCTTTTCTAGCCCCTGTCGATAAGTGCCCCAGAGAATTATTTTAATACCAAATAATGCATTTATGGCAGAGGCAGGAGAAAGAAGGCAGCCTTACAACAGAATCCTAGCAATGTGCTGTTAATGTTGGATATTTGTTAAACAGCCCTTTGAACTTCCTATGATCATTATCATTTTTCCAAGTGCAAGTGGAAAACTGACTGCTGTGAAATGTATTGGAGAGCTTCTGTCCTTGAAACTTAATAGAGCGGAGACAGTTGGGTTGGCAAGATGTCTAAGCTGCCAAAGGAACTGCATACCTCTATATAGACATGTGTTTGTATTGTACTGAAGTATCAATACTTGATCTGCACCTGCTTGTCTTGAAAAAGAAAGATCTATCTTCATTGTCTCTGTTTTTAAGCTTTGTGCCACCTCATGCATCTCACCTTGTCTATTGTCCTTATTCCAGGATTGTAAACCCCTCCTTCTGATGCTATTAATGAATCCTCTTAGAATTGTTTTGCGTTTCTGTGAGTTTTGGGGTTTTTTTTGCATGTACATAAAATACTAAGGTGTTGGTTGTGATTCACTGCATGATTGTCTAGTTAAATATTTTTAGAATATTTTGGATGTGTTGTCCCTTTGGCAAGCAGGAGGAAAACTACTAGCTCTGTTATTGCAAAGTCTCAGATGAGTGCAAGTTCAGCTGAAATTAAATTTGATAAACACTTTTCAGTCTGTGTTGCAGAGGTGATCTATTTCAGAACAGAACTGTGGAACTGCCTGTGTGCTCAAGGCTCATTCCTGGGCAGGAAGATCAGGTTGAAGTGCCCAGGCTGTTAGAATTTTGGACCAATAGCTGGAGCTGAACCATGACTCTCGTGTTTCTCTGTTCTGTCTTCATACTAGTACCACCTAATATGTGTATCACCCTCTACCTGACTCCCTGTGTTGTTAGCCAGCTAAGAATGCTGTTGACATTTCCATACTGAATCTGATGCTTCCAATCATCTTAACTTAGATTGATGAGTAGAACCAAGGGTTATGCTGGTTCAGCAGTTATCTCTGCACAAGGGGACCTAAAGCCTTGCAAAGGGCTGGTCATGTAGCAGAGGTTTGATCACCGATCTTGTTTGTTACCCCACATATCACAGGCCATAACATAATGTAAGAATTTTTGTTTTCACAGAATGTACTAGCTTTTCTGGCTTTCATTACAAGGCTGCTTGAAATCTATGGTTCTATTTAGGAGAAGCCAAGCTCGTTTTCTAAGAAGCTATGGTTAACCAAAACTGTACTTACAAAACAAACACAGAGAAGACAAATTAAGAATTAGATACATGCTCACTCTGTGTGGAGAAAATGCATTGTTACATCGTGAATAATATTTTGGAGCTATTTGGAGTATCCAGGCACACTTGGCTTTTTGTACAAGCAGTAAACAATCCATTCAAATCCTTAAGTGTCAGTCGTGTGATCATATGTCTTTATTAAATTTAGCAGCAATTGTAGCTATTTTTTCAACTTTCAAAGTTGGTGAAATTTTAAAGTAATGCTGAATGATGGAAAACATTTCCATTTACTGAAAAATTTGTCCCACATATATTCTCATTGCTGGTACTTATATTGACATTGAAGAAAAGCAGGGACTGTGGGCCCAATTCCGACCCTATTCAGATTAGCTGTGGTGGTGTTAACTGGTTTCATAGGATCAGAGACACTATCTGTGTAATTATTGCCCACGTCACTGTCAGGAAGATGCCAAACAGGGTTATTCAGCAGTAAATACAATTTTTTTCTGGATGTGGTACAGGAAACAAAGGTTTAAGCCGTGCAAATGCCAGAGCCCTGTTTTTTCCCTAACCGTGGAGGGAAGGACAGGTCTTATCGGCTTACTAGCTCGCTCCATCCATCCATCCGTCGTCTGTCCGTCCCCACCCGCCTAGACCAGGGAGCAAGGGGACCGCAGCGCCGGTCCCACGGCCGTGGCAGGATTTCCTCCCCTTAGAAGCTTGTCCTCTCCGAATTTGCCTGCCAGGAAACCGCGTTCTCTGCGGAGCCCGAAATATCTACCGACACCTGAAATAGCCTCCAGAGAAGCCGCTACGACGGCTGAAGCCGATCGCTAACTTCCTAATATGCTTTTTTTTTTTTTTTTTAATTGTTTTACTTGTGTTGCTTTTAAATTCCTGTCCCTCAGCCCTCTCTCACGTTTCGTTCGCGTCCGAAGAGATTCCTGCCGCTCCTCGAGAGCGAGACGGGGCAGCTGGAGGCCGATGGAGCAGGCGGACGACAATGGGCTGGGAGCGCGGTCGCTCAGCCGCCGGCCCGGGGGCTCAGCGCCGCCGTAGCCTCTCCCGAGTGCCGCCCGGCCCCCACAAGTTAACCCACAGGCGCAGAAAGCGCCCCTCGCGCACTTCAGCAGCTCGGTCAAAAAGGGTGACCTGAGTGGAATAGCGGAGCCGGGTATGCATTTCTTTGGACGTTTCAATCTTTGTTGCTTGAGCTATCTCAGATAATTTCCCGCTTTTCTCTGAGTTCTTAATTAAAAGTGATTTTATTAACGAGGATTTTTTTGTACACCTATAGTGTGCATTAAGAGGATGCTGGAGAGTAAAACACCTGTATTTACGAAAAATGATTAACTGCTGGACAATAGAAGTCGAGTGATATATTTAGCTAGAGGAGGATATTTTCAGACAATACCAGGGCTCTTCATTTCCTCTGGTTTACTTAAAGCAAGGATACGGAGAGTTAGAGGTCACAGTTTACTCACAGCTTTTACAAAACAACACTCGTAACCTTTTGCTTCAAAACAAATAGGAGAAGTGGCATCACAAAATTGAGGTGAATCTATTTCACACGTCTCTGTTGCTAGAAGCATTCATCAGACTCGGTGTTTACACTGGCTCACGACTGGGTACACACCACGCATTTGTTTAAAAGTTTAATAATTAAGTACTTTCCTCCCCTCACTGGCGAAGCTCTCCTTTGATGATGCCCCTCGATGTGCATAGGTACCCAATCTCTGTCTCTCATTCGAGTGCTAAGTTTCCGCCCTGGGAATCAGCTCCTTTTCCACCAAATTGCTTTGCCGGATCTGCAATTCCTTCCTCACTCCAAATTAAATTTAATTAAGTAGTTTACTTTAGACGTATTCGATGTTCTGTGCGAAAAGCAAACCGGTTTTCTTGAATTGTAGATTTCATTAGAGCAAATACTGAACACAATTAACACAAAATCTATGGGACATTGAGGGCACCTTAAATCCCCTTCCCCTTCTGCTGCGAGCGAGGGGAGCGGTCTCTCCCAGGCGGGACTGAAACACCAGTTTAGTTAAAAAGAGATGGTGGTGGACGGAAGCGATCGCTTGCTTCCAAACTGCTCAGTGTCACTCGTTTTCCTTATGAGGCCTTTTTCGTGTTTGTCTAAAAGCCGAACAAGCACCACTATTAACTCGACTTTTTAAGTAAATGGCCGTATTTCTTTGGCAATAAAATCACGTCAAGCTGGCTCTTTACTACAGCCTTTTGTAGCGTATTCCATGCAAAACTTAACTAAAAGGTAAATCAATGACAGAAGGAGCCCCGCAATTTCCTAGGAAAATCCTTTCTGCAAGATACTATTTTGGCAAGAAAACCCTACTGGAAGGAATTCCGTAACTCCCTTAATTTTACAGGAGCGACTGTAATTTCTATGATACGCGTTCAGCCACGGTGCAGCTCTTGGTGAGCACGGTTCGCCTGGGTCGCCTCCCCAGCCCGGTACCACTACCCGAGACAGTGGCACCGCCGCCGCCTTTGGCGAAGTAACCCGAGTATGCTCCAGCCAGGACAGGACGCGAAAAGCCGCGAAGAGGGGACAGCCGAGGGACATCACTCCCACTACACACCCCGCGGCGAGCTGTTACTAGCCGCTAGTGGGAGCTGTGGCGCCGTGAAATGGCCAAGGGAGTCGCGGCGCGCCGGGCCCCCAGCGCGGCGGCTGGCGCACCGGCGGGGACTGAAGCCACCACCCGCTGGCGCCTTCCGCAGCCCTCCGGGAAGCATCTCCAGCGCTGCCTATAGGTAGCTCCATCCCGCCTAAAATTAATAATAAAATGAAATAAAAGCATCAGGTGCCGGGAAGATACGCGGACGGGGTTTGAAAAACAACCGGGTCTGAACATTTTCTCTCACCCCCCCACCACCCCCCACAAAAAAAAAAAAAAAAAAAAAAAAAAAAAGTACGGAAAGGAAGATAAAGGCGCCGAGGGATCGATCAAGCAGAGTGAGGGCATCCGGCTTCAGCGCCTCCAACTACCCGTGGCCCCGCAACCCTTTGGAGGCGCTCTGCGTGGCCAGTTCCTCGGTGCTTTGTCGCGTAACCAGATAAACTTTGAAAACTCAGAATCCGCGGGAACGGCCGGTCGGACCAAGCGTGGGAGAAGCCTCTGCTCCAAACATTATACATCCCACCCTCGGTAAAGCACCTGTGGAAAGCTGAGCTGTGAGATCCGCGCCAGCGGAAGCCTGTGCCTGGCCCTTCCCCGCGCAGCGGCGCAGACGTAGCCGCTGCTGAGGAGCAGCCGCCTCCGGGAGAGGGCTGCTGATGCTACCCAGCAGCGGAGCGGGTGCAGCAAAGCCCTGCCGCTGCCTCCCGTTCTTTAAACAGCACTGCATTTGAAAACCGCGCGATTTTAGCAAAGGACATGTTGGGAGGATTCTTTTATTTAATTTTATGCCTTTACGCACATACAAACCCCGCTATGCCCGACTTCGCCTCGCGTGGGCCAGCCGCGCCTCCCGCTCAGCAGCTCTCTGACTAAGAACGAGTGAACACCCCCTCAGCCTGGCGGCCGCCCGCGAAGCTAAAAAGGGTGTTACCTGCCGGCCCTGCTCGGTGGGGCTCGGTGCAGCCCCGCCCGCTGCCGCGGAGCTAAGTGACACACGGGGCGCCCAACCAGAGCGGCGGCCCGGCGGCGGCCCTATGAGCGGCGGCGGCGGGGCGGCGGGGCCGCGCTTATATGGCTACGGCGGCGCGCTGCCGCTGGCTGCGCTCCTGTGCTGGGGACTCGCCACGGTAGCAACAGCAGAAGCGGAGCAGCGGCAACAGCATCGCGGGGTGGAGGCATTGCTCGTCCTCCTTATTTCTTCTCCGTGTTGGGCTGCGCGGCGGTTCTAAGTCGCATGCCTGGCTTTCCTCATCCTCCTGTCGCCGCTGCGCGCACTGCGGATCGCGAAACGGGAGAGAGAGGGACGTTTTGAAGCTGCACCCTTCCCCCCTCTGTTTTGTTTTGGGTTTATTTTAAATTATTTTCATCTCCTGTTTCTTGCCCTGTTTCGCTTCGGGGTCTTTGCTGACGACAAGGGCAGCTGTGCCCCCTGGGGAAGCCGGAGCCCTGCGGATGCACCTCTCCGGGACCGGCAGAGCTGACTCTTGGAGTGGATTTATTGACTCGCGGTTGCTTCTGAGCTCCTGGAAACAGCCCGAGCTGGTGCCTGTACGGATTGCAAACTGCAGGGAGCAGTGAGAGAGACAAACAGTGAGAGCCTCCTGCCGAGGCTGTGTCCCTTTACCCCTACCTTTTATTCCACCACGCTTTCATTTTACCTTTTTTGTTTGGTTGGTTTTGTTTCTTCTTCTTTTTTTTTTTTTTTTTTTTTTTTTCTTTTTTTTTCCCCCTCATTTGCACGCGAGCCTTAGACACTGCGAACGTGTATGGCGCACTGGATCCAAATGGGAGTTGGCAGTTTGCGTGGCATCTTTCAAGGCAGCCGGGAGACCCCCAGTCAGGGGAAGGACTGAGGCGTTTGCATTTTTTCTATTACTGCTGTTACTTCGGAGGTAGCTTGGATCGTACCTCGCAGGAGAATTTCCTACATGAGAGTGGCGTACATGACTCAGTAGATCTGCTTGCAGCTCTCGCCAAGTGCATCGTTGACGCTTCGCGTGTGATTTTTATTTTTATTTCAATTATTTCTTTATCAATCCTCGCGGCTGTTGGGATACCGGCACCCACGCCCTTCTGTTGCTACTCAGGTACCAGGAAGCCGCACGGCGGAGTTGGCGAGGCTCTGGGGAGGTACTCGGTGCCGCCTGCGACCATGGCAGCGCGGGGGCGAGACGCCTCCGCCTGGAAGTACTGCTGGGGAGTCGTGATGGTTTTATGCAGAACTGCACTGGCGCGGTCCATCGTTTTAGATCCCATATATTGGAATTCTTCCAACCCCAAGTAAGTTTCCATCTTACTGCCCGCTGTCTATATCCCCCCTCCCCCATTTCTCCCGGGAGCCGGCGGTGCCTACAGCGGCGGTGTGTAGGACGGGTGGGGGGAGGACAGGGCCGCGGACGCTGGGGACGAGGCGGGGGCCACTGTGAATGGCGGCTTCTAGGGACTTCAGCTTGAGCTAGCAGTGGGACCTGCCCTTCCCTGGAGCAGGTGGTCTCTTATGGCAGAGCTGCTCCACCGCTGCATGCCGCCGGCAGGAGGGTTCCGAGAGGGAGGGGGAGCCGGGACGGGACGGTGGTTCGGGAGTGGGGCGGCGGCATCAGGCTGAAACCTGCGGGAGCCGCCGCCTGCCCGGGGTCGGAGCAGCGTCGGAGGCGGGTCGGGCTGGGATACCAGGAAAGGGTGATACTCTTCAACTTCTCCGTCTGCAGATGCAAACTCATCCCATTGACTCCAGCGAAGTTACATCTGCTTATAACAGGGCTAAATTTGGTTGTGGAGTTGATGGTGTCAAGGCACATGTCAGTGAGTAATGAACTAAGCATTACCCATCACACAACCATTTAGTGTCATTCTTCATTAACAAACCCAGGCAAAACAAGTACATGTGTTCCCAGGACCTCACTACCAAAGCACACTCTGAAAATAGAGGTGTATCCTTGGAGAAACGTTTTTATTAAAACATAGAAAATTACTTCTGCTGGAAAGAGGAACTTTTTTTGAAGTGGATCATCTTTCTAAAGGGAAATCTGAGGTAGAGATGAAAAACTATTTTGCATGTCAAAAACCAATAAAAAGTCGGATTTGCTCAGTTGTGAAATCCTTTGAACTTTTTGTGACTTAGACCCACTGTTTTAGTAAAGACAAATGATAGGAAGAAATCATCTATAGTGAGTTTAGAGAATTTCACAAGAGAAGGCTGAAATAAGCTAAAATAATTAATTCATTTTAACTCATGCTGTATCTTCCATTGTATATTTAAAAGAAAGTTGTATACTTGTATTCATTGAATTTAGATTTTTTTTTTTTTATTAAATCCACAAAGTAGATTTCTTCTTTTCTTGGGGAACGTTTTAGAGGAAATGCGAGGTGGTGATAAGAATGGGGTATATCCTGGATCAAGGATTAATCTAGGCGGCAGGTTCTCCAGGAGTTTAGTAAAGATTTCAAAGTTTGAATTGGGAGTAGCATCTCAAGTTTATCAAGTAGTTTTGCATTACAGTCATTACTCACTGCTGTTCCCCGCGAAATGAGAACTTGGTGCAGATTCCTGGCAGTCTTTTTCAATAATGGACACATTTCCTGTATATTTGTAAGATTTCTTAACAGAAGAGTTTTCTGATCTTTGTTTAAAAAGGGGAAACGGGAGGAGGTGGTGGTGAAGGAGGAAACTGACAAGGCTAGTGGTCCTAGCATTGCACGCAAATGATCATTGTATATATATATCCACCAGGTGGGAAGCCAGTTAAAATGCAAGTTTAGCTCCAGTCTCTGGCTCTGCTTTTACGATGCTACAGAGTTAGAGCTTTTCTTTGGCGTAAGAAAGGTGCGGCATAACATCTGAGAATAAAGCTACCCGGACGGTTATAAAGTGGGCTTTATAAGGCAGTTTGAATTCTGGAAAGTCAAAGGCTACGAGCTGGGGTTGCAGTGCCTTCGTGGGCCTGCTGTGCTGAGGGAAACAGGCTCGACTCCAGCCGTGGAGGCGGGGGAGGGCTCTTGCATCCCCAGGCCGTGAGGGTTCATGCCTACAGAGGTCACTGTTCCAATGCAGAAGAGCTCGCTGCTGCTCCGGCCGCTCCTCCGCTAGCCCCAACCTGCCTTCGCTGCATTAACTTACCTTGATGACTTTTATTAGCCACCAGTGAAATGAAAAGTATCCGAGCAGCTGAATTCAACTCATCTTACAGAGCCTGGGGATATGCTTCCTTTATCAAATACTAGTTGTGTTTCCATTTGGCTAATTCTAAACTATTTGATTACTAAAAACGCTTGAATGTTGTTAATGGTAGATCTAATGATAACATCTAATTACTTTTTCAGCTTAAATGCGCGCTTAAAAATAGGTTGTACTGTTGATGTAATTGAGTTTTCTTGAGTGATTCATTGAGGCTTAATCACCACAGTGAAGAAGTACACTATTAAAATTAGTCTTTTCAATTGCTGGGGCTAGTGATTTATAGGCCACTTGGAGGCCTGTAGTTTCAGGAAGCTTACGAATGC
Organism: Eubucco bourcierii; assembly: GCA_013396675.1. Taxonomy (NCBI): domain Eukaryota; kingdom Metazoa; phylum Chordata; class Aves; order Piciformes; family Ramphastidae; genus Eubucco; species Eubucco bourcierii. The sequence continues at coordinate 76,365 of VWZE01022707.1, forward strand.
ATTACCAATATTGCTGCCGGTGAGACAGCTCCACTTCTCAGAGCATGGTTTCTTACTAATTCTTGTCACAACTGTTTGCCTGAAGGATACTGAATAATTTCTCCTTAGATGAGGTTGTCCTCACTGTGGATTAAAGCCGAATGTTAGCTTGATAAGTAAGCTGCCGAATAGAACTTGGTGCAGTATGATAATAAAGCTCATTTCTAGGTTTGAAATAATAACTATCTTTGATGCTGGCTAATTTAATCAGGGAAGCTGTACATTTAACTCTACCGAAAGCCTTGACACGCAAATCTGCTGAACAGCTAGGCAATTAAATGCTGGCAGTAGTTGTTAGGTTAATATAAAGTACAAAATCACACATTTTGGGTTAAGGTGGGCATTGAAACTTCAGTGCAAACTCAGTTGAGTTTAGAGATCATAATTTCTAGCAGGTGGCAGGGATAGAGAACATGCCGTAGCTATTTGAACACAGATTTCCCTCTCCTGCTCCTCCCTCCCCCCCTTTTTGGAGATGTATTGCTTATATTACCCCAACGAAATAAGTGACAATTTGTGACATACATAAAGTAATTATACCTATGTCTTCATTACTTGGGAGGCTAAACATCATTGTTGCAGATGGTTTTACAGAGTTCTCATCTGAAGAACCTTAGATCTCATGATCATGAAAACACAGGGAAAATTGCTGTGTAGACTTAAGTCCTTTTGGCACTTTCCAATAGGGGACTTTCTCCCTGTGTTGTACCTGCCAAGACAAACGATGTTTATAGACAGTATGCTTTACCTCAATTTCACCTGCAAGTGCTCAGCACTGTCTGTGACACAGGACAGCACATAGTGTTGTGAAAGACCTTTTAAGTCAAACGGTGGAGAAATCTCGTTCAAAAACCCCATTGCTTATGTCTGAGTGTCACTATTCCTCTGTACTATAGGTTAATGAGAAAAGACAAATAACATGTAGAAGGTTATCTTCACAAATGATGCTTTTGACACTGATTAAATTAGATAATGTAACTTTTTCTCCCCCTCTGATAAGCAGTTATATGTGGGATATTTCACAGCTCATCTCTGAATGGATGCTAACATGTCAGAAACTGATAAAATAAACTACAATTGATGACCCTGTTAAATGTTCTATTCAGTAGTATATAGACTGCTCTGCTTCTCATTGTATGTGAAATTCTTATTTTTGTAGGTAAACAAATGCACATTCACTACCGGTTGAATAGCCCCTTGAACTATGCTCTGCAGTGTGCATTTGGGTTAATCTTGTCTGTTTTAATATAGAGAGGGGGAAAAAAGGAGAAAGCACCAGGGGTGGAATGGTTAGTGCTTTCACATCCACATTCCTCACATTTTGTCAGGATGATAAACTGTAGGTAATGGACAGCCCTTGTTTCACAGGACAGGCAAGCCAGCCGGAGCACAAAGAGCTTGCTAAAACGATGTCTCACAACATGTTTGGGAGCCTCTCATCTAGACAAGAATTTATTTGTGAGCCCTATGTCCATGGGAACACACTTTTCTAGCCTCAGCAATTACAGCCTTCAGCTAAAGAAATAGGAGTGGTAGGTTAAAATTATTTAAGCACATGCTCCAAAATTGTACCCAAAACATAACTGTTGACACTTGGTATGCTAATCCGGGGACTGAGTGGTGGTGTCCAATCCATTTGATATCTCTGGCATTCATAACCAAGTCCCAAAAATGTAATTGAATTAGCAAAAAGAAGAAACTGAAGGCTGATTTTTTGAGCTGGTTATTTGCTCCAGACTTTTATATATGAACTATAATTGCAATATTATTTATAGTAGTTATCTTTAAGCATGTTATCTGTAAGCTGTGCTGCATTATTTCACTTTGTCTAATAAAGTAATTTGCTTTAGAAAGCCAATGACTAAAAGTCAAATGAAAATCGCTGAAGTTCTCCCTCTAGCCCCACACAAGAAATACCTCCAATGCTTCTCTCTTCCCACCCTCCTTGCACCCTCCTCTTCCCTGTTTCATTGTAAGGAGATAAGAAGATCACATCATTGCTTCAGGTGTGACACTCAAATTCAGCCAAGGTTCCTGGAATTAATAGGAAATCAGTGGAAGACCTGAGGTGACTGCTGAGGCAGGCTGGCAAAGACACGCCTTTCAGCCCTGTACAGCAGTCAGCCAGGGTTGCTTTTGGGGCATTTTGTTTTGTTGTTTTTATCTGCTTTTCATGTGTCCTGCAACCTGCAATACTGGAAACTGCTTGTTGCAAATGAGAAGAAAGTGTTGCTCTGAGAAAAAAGTAGTGATTAAAATGTTATTCATATAGGCCTAATGTCTGCCTGCCTTGGCTGCTGACATAAAGAAACCTGTTTTTCTGGTCATTTATCATACATCTACATGGATTTGCTTATGAGCTCATTCTTTGTGAGGCGTTGTGGAAACTTAAATAGGAATGTTAAACTGCTAGAAATATTTTGATTAAAATACACAGTGTCACAGAACGTAGACTTTTAACCAGAACACTGTTGTCTTGAGTAAGGGGAGTTTTTTGGGTATGTGGGGAGGGAGTGGCAAGAGAGAAGAGTTGAAGGGAGGGTTTGCATGAAAAGCAGAGGAAGGGAGGATGGCAAATGGACAGTGTTAGACAAGCTTGGAAAAACTCCTGTGGCTTCATTGTCTCTTTAAAGCCAGAGAACACAAAGACAAATGCAGCTCAGCCTTTCTCCCATGATGGAAAATGTAAACCATTGACACAGCTCCCATGTTTAACTTGTTTAATTCTCATTTTAAATTCAGTACTATACTAGCCGTGTGAACTCTGAAGATTTCTTTAGTAATCCATTTTGTAGTTCCGAATCAAAAACAAAGTGAAAAGGTCTGACACAATTTGCTTTTATTTTTAGGCAAATCAACCCTGGTCATAGTTAATAAGGGGATTACAACCCAGACTAGGTCTTTACAGATGTAATGTAAATCAAGGGCAGAGTATAAAGAAACTGATCCCTTTTGATTGAAGTATGGTAAAAAGGCATAGAGAAACTAGCAGCAGTAATCTGATTGTATGGCAATAAAACCACCATTTTCTGTCTTTCAGATAAAAATAATGTGGTAAATCCATGCAGTTCATAAGATGTAAAGGCAGATAAAGGGTGATGCCATGGCAACATATAGATTAGCTTGATGTTAGAAATGACACGTCTCTGAAAGGGGCGTTGGAAACTAAGGGCCTTGCTCCGGGCTGTAAGGTATTATGTGAGAACTGCACAAAACTTGGGGGCCAGGATTAGGAAGTATGAAAGGCCTACTTGTGGCTTGGGATGGTTGAAGCGGTAAAGAAAAGCTGCTCAGTTCTTGCTCATTGGTGGCATATAATATGGTAAAGATAGATTTCATTTACTGCTTTCTGCCGAGATGGGGACCGATTAAAACTTGAGATGGCTGCAATTGTGAGGTGTGGAAGGTTTTCCTCTTTAACTCCTGCCCTAGCAGTAGCCTTTCTGAAGAATTAGCTGCACTTGGGATTTGTTGCCGTAATCTATTTGGGCTTCAGGCAGGAGCATGCTGGCAAGGAACAGAGACCAGAGGGGATAGGTAGTAGTGAGGTTATCTGGAAAGAAAACAGAGACTTTCTGGTTTCAGCTGTTTCTGACTCTGGTCTCCATCTCACACTCCATGGGAGCAGCAAAGATAAGCATGCTGCATTGTCTGTGCATTGGCCAGGTGATACTTAGGCATCTCTTCTCTCGTGTTTCCCACCCGGCAAAAAGAAAAAAAGAAGAAAGAAAGAAAGAACCCACAAACACAACAGCGTCCATTTGTATTTACCAATAAAGCTGCAGATAACCAAATTGATCTAGCTTAGTCTCCAGCTGGTATTTCCGAAAGGGAGGCTGAGATCTAGAAATGAACCAGATAAGCATCTGCCTAAATCCACCATCCCCCATCTTCCGCCTCAACTTGAAATCATTTGGGTGAGTTTGCTGTCACCCCTGAGTTCATCCAACAGACAATCTAGCCATTGTTTTGTCGTTTGTTTCAAGCGATCTGCAGGTGTAAAGGTAGTAAAATACCTCTTCTAGTGCAGCTACTTGGGTTTCTTTTTCTTGCCTTTTCTCTTAAAGAACCTTTAAAATAGTTAAGGCTTGCTATTCTACCCAACTGACAACTGTAAACACCCACTACTTCAAGTTAGCATTACGTTGCAAATCGGGGGTACGATTCAAACAAGAAATATTTACTTTATTGCCTGCTCCCTTGACTGCTGAGGAGGGGGAGAAAGCACTCTGCATTTGTTATACAGAGTCTAGACATAAAGAAAAAAAACACTGAAGCCTACAGTAACAGTTGTGTCTTCAGTGGGAATGAGCCTGGGATGAGCTCGGAAAAATGGAATTCATGCTGTTTATTTGGCAGTGGTTCGGGCACTTTTTAAGTCTAGGGTTGGTTGGGGTTTTTTGTTTGTTTTGAGGGGTTTTGGGGTTTTTTTGTTTATTTGTTTTTCTTTTCTCCCGTTTCGAGGAGGGTGGTGGTGGATTTGTTTGTTTTAATAAAGATGTTAATTGCATGATTGAATTTATCGTTTTACCCTACTCCCCATAGTAAGCTGGAAAACGTCACAATTCTGACAGAAAAGGAAACTCCAGAACCAAAACTGTCAAGCTGCTGACGCTGACGTGATTTAGCAAACGAAAAAAATAAACAAGTTCATATAGGGTGCAAAACAGATTGGCAGAATATATGGGGCCTGGAGTGCTTAGATATGTTTCCTCCCTTGCAGCTTTACCTTCAGAAATCCGTATCAAAAGATCCGATTCATTTGCTGAAATTCTCCAAAGCGCTGGGGCACCCTCAATCTAATTTACAAGCCGGTCACATCCAAGCACCTTGCATTCTGCATTTGACAATGATTGCTAATGGGCCATTCAACTAAAGTATTTGCTTGTTAACAGGGAACAGAGCATGATAAATGTCCAGCAAGCTTGCGGCCTCCTTCAGCTTTTCAAATGCAGACTGGTGCATATTTATGGCAGGCAAATGACAAAGAGAGAAGCTGAATTACTCTGGCCTTATGCTTTCTGTTCGAACAAGGGTTAAAGTAATTAAAGAAATAATGCAAAAACCGATGTCCTTTGTTTGCCCACCATTATTCAACATTTAGCTTTCGAACCTGCCTGTCATGTCACATTTCAGAAATGTACCAGATAAGGCTCGGTAAGTTTGGCAGGGCATAGAAAGGAAGGGGTAATTCTTTGTGGAGCGCATCCTGGGTAGTGCAACTCCACGTCTCTGTTCCTATACGGAATCCTTTGCAGGTTCCCCTCTCCTGAAATAGTTTTCACTGACGTGCATTAGCTTGGAGATGTGCTTAAAAACAGAGATTTTGCAATTTGCACTTCTGTTGCCCTAGCTGAAAAAAAACCCCAAAACCCAAAACTGTGAAGAAGCATTGAGAAAATACACTGCATTTCTGAAAGCCAAGTATGATAAAAAAATGACAGAACGAAAAACATTTTGCCTACTCGGCCCCAAGGATAGATAATCTTTTAAAAACTGAAACTAGAAAGCACGGACACAGAAATTCCTTAAACTTGGAATGCCTTCAGTGCCCTTTTTTTTTTTTTTTTGGTGTTTGTGTTGTAAATTCGTGTTTAATCCTAGCCTGCTTTTCAAAAGTCTTAAAGCAGACTTATGTGTAAAATTACAATCGATAGTTTTAAATTCCATATTTGAAAATATCATTTAGTGTTTTACTAGTTGTGAGTAAATAAGTGTATACAAGGCTTCTCTCTAGCTCCTGTTCAACTCGATGAAAGTACCTCTGGTGATTTAAGTGATTAACCTTCAAGGGCTTTACATTATAATTGTTTTTACATTAAAGGCAAAATTTTAATTTTCTTATGATCAACAAAACCTATAATTTTACTGAAGGAAAAAGGAATATCTAGGGTTTTTTTTT
>VWZE01022707.1:82326-172043 GCA_013396675.1 Eubucco bourcierii
AGTTATATACTTTGTCAAAGACAGTGAATAAGGGCAGGACCTCTGTCTTTTTTGGCAGTCCGGGCCAGCCAACGCCCAGTGTTTGTTGCGGTATCAGCATGGTAATTATAATGCAGCTGATCTGAACTTTGATGTAATAGTCTGTGCTTTCTTCCGTCTTTAAACGTAGGTTCCAAGCCAAAAAAGATAAAGGATTATGTTGCTAGGTGAATCCTTCCCAGTGTATGGCATATACATTACTGTAAGATGGGTTTTCTGCTTATAGTGTAGGCAAATGTCTGGTGGTTAATGGCTAAAGTAGGATTTACAGAACTTTATTTAGTAGACTTAAGACCTATATACACTTAAAGCATAATCACGTTTTACATGTGTCAACAGAAAATGAGAAATTATGTATCATGTCTTACACAAGAGGATAGGTTAGATGGTAGAATGATGCATTAGGCTGAAAAATCTGTGATGCTGCAAATTACTTCTCACTGTTTTCTTAGCTTTTGTTTAAATAATACATTTACTTAGGTACCCAAACCAAAGAACAGCAGTGGGGAAGGTGAATAATGCGCTCTAAAGGGAAGCGCATGTTAAAGCTAATAAGAGAGATTTAAATTTTATTATTAGTTAAAGCCCAGTCTCAATTGAATGCTATTTTATTTTGGATTGGGAGTTCTGCCAGACTCCAGCCTGTCAGAGCTGAGAAGACTCAAATCAAGTCCAGGCCTATTTCTGCAGCAAACTGGAATCCTGGCTCCTTGCCTGTGGATTCATTCAGGAAGACCCATCTGGCTTTTGATGTTCTGCAAGTTTGAAGCAGTTTGTTTAAGGAACCTATACAGTGAGCGCTGGTGAAAGCACACATAACTGTGCTTCTGACTATCATTTTGCATTTTCATTTTTGCTGGTGCTTGCCATCTGCTTACCTACTGCCTGAGTTGCAGTTGGTTTCTTTACCTGACTGAATAAAATGTAAATTTGGAGTTGGGAACATCATGACTTCTTTTGAGAATTTACAATCCTGTAGCATTCACTCTCCACACTTAAGTTGCTTTCTTCGTGTTTAATTAATTTCAGTCTAGTTCAGAAGCAGTCTAGCTGAATCATGCATGACACTTGACCTTTAGATTGGTTTTGTTTTTATCTTTATCTTTTCTTTTTCCAAGGTATTTCCAAACTATATTGATTAGCTGAACAGGGAAGGTCACACCGGCAGGCATGATAACTAGTCTGTGTGATAACTATTTTTAAGATGATTTTTAGTGATATTGTTGTTCCTTCTATCAGGCAGTTTTCAAGCACATCTGAAGAAAAATAAAGGCTAAATCTTTATAAATCCACTGGTTATTAGTCTTTTGTATTCTGTGGATCAGTCAGCAAGGCAAGAAGGATGGCAGTGGGCTCCTAGGGCCTGAGTCAGGAAACTCCTTATTCAGAAAAGCTTGTGTTAAACATGTGCTGAATGCTGAATATTTTTGCTGAAGTGGGACAAATTTAACCATGGGCAGACTGAAAAGGTGTTTCAGGGTTGAACAAATGCAGATCTCTATGAAATTTCATTACTTTTTTTGTATGAGAAAGTGTCAGAAGCTACAACCCGGTGTGCATTTAGAAGAAGCCTTGTTCTTCCTGTAGCTTGCCAGTAGTCAGCCTAGCTGTCCTAGTGGCAATCCCTTCTGTCATCTGGGACAGCTTGAGCAAGTCCATCAGCTTCACTGCTGGAGGTCTGACTGAACCAGTAGCTCTGCTGGAATGGAGTTCTTTTGTGCCTTTGTGTGCAGTTCCATGTAGTGCCGGCAGCATGTTTCCAGTGATCACTGAGAGCAACCAGACTGTCCCAAGAGCCCAGGTAACCTCTCTGAGACAACTCTGTTTGCAACAAGTTCACAGACAGGCCCAGCATCCCAGTGGTAGAGGCTGAACAAAATGCCAGTGTCTCATGGGTGCAGGGCAGTGGGTTAAACTCAAGTGACTGGAATTCCCACTGTCCCCATCCCTCTGTTGAACATTCTTGTGGACTTTTCTACATGAAGTAGGGACATCCAGTCTAGTGTTGAGTGCACTTCTGGGCCTTTAGAGGAATTTTTTAAGTACTTCATTGTCAGTTCAGTGTCGTTTGTGAGGCTTATACCTGAACTGGGCCAAAAGCTGGTTCTTGGTTTTTTAGATATTACTGTGGCCTTGGAGGTGACAGCAGCTTGTGCAAGTCAGACTGGAAAAGTTGGTATTTAAAGTAATAATGTAATATCTCCCACTTAATGAGTGGCTGAATCTTGTGTTTAATGTGCAATGCAATTACAGACAGATTGTGTAGATCTTGCATTTGTATTTTTGCTCAAGGTCATTTTCACTCACTTGAAAATTATCACAGAATTACAGAATGTCAGGGGCTTGAAGGGACCTTGAAAGATCTAGTCCAACTCCCCTGCAAGAGCGTGATCATCTATACCAGATCACACAGGAATGTGTCCAGGTGCATTATCTTTTAAAATTTAATGTAAAATGAAAAAATGATGTGGTTTAGTAGTGATAGACAGTTGTAACTGGATTCTGAAGATCTTTGCATAAGCAAAATTTGTCATACAATGCTGTTAGTGATTTGACATAACTTTTCTGTAAAGTTGTGAGTTAAGTACTTCTTCTACTTCCAGTTTTCACTTATGGAGGCAAATAGTATGCAGTAATAGATTTTGTAACAACTGTAAAGCAGCTGATTTTTTTTCTTTGAATTTGAGATATAATCACTGATTATTAATGTCTCATCAAGTAACAAGACAGTCCCCGCCCTCTTTTATAGACTTTGCTTGGAGCATGTCTTGTAACAAGACCGTACAGGTATGAACAAATTGTAGTTAAGAGAAGGAAGACTGCAAACTTCAGTTGGTATCCTTATATTGTGGCTGACATAAGATATTTATTTTTGTAGTGGGAATGATGTAGAAGAGTGCAGAATAGCACAGTGATAGAACAGTCTGGTTTTATTGTTTCTTTCTTGTGATTTACCGTGCCCTTTTTGAAAAGTAATTCTTTGGCAAATGCCAACTGCTCCCTATTAGCTTTCTGAAAGCAAAAGACTTTAGTGACTTGTGTAAGAAGCACACATGGTTTGGTTTGACTTTCCATTCCATGCTAACTACTGTTCTGCATCTTTTCAATGAAGTTGCCATCTTCCTTGGGTTTGGCACGCCCAGCTGCTGTGAGTACAAGTTGAGCAGAGCAGTGGTTTTGTATTATGCTGAATTCATGACACAGACTTTTTTTTTTTTTTTTTTTAAATAAAATCCAAACCATATAAATACCTGATTATCTTTGGTGTGAGAGCAAAGAACTGCTTTAATATTCCCAGTAGCATATTTGAACAACAATTCTTTAATTAAAACAACATTGGTCTCTTCCTGTATTTCATGGCTAGCAAATGAGAGAAAACACCAGTGTTAATATCAAAGAGAGTCAGTTTTCATTACAGTAATGGTTCAATTGTGCAGTGCTGTAGGCACTGAAATTTAATATTATTGTGACTTGTATTGTAATTGTAGAATGACAGAGGGAAATGGATTAAGTTTAAATATAAGTGTACACAGCAGCACATGGACTTCATCAAATGGGAGCTGAGGGTTGAGGGAAGATGGGCCCCCCTCTGGCTCTGTCATAATGAATTAGTATTTTGTAAATAGCTGGCCACTAGACTATAGATTTATTACCTTTTGTAGATCTATGTGGACCCACACAGACATATGTAGATTCTGTACTGACTGTAATTGCAGTGTGGAGTTGCAGAACGGGTTTATGCCTGTAGGCTTGTGGAGTATTTGAATGTCTAGGCTTCCTGTCTTCACCTTTCATGAAAATATTCTTGCCTGCCAGTTTGTAAAGTTTTCTTCTGAAGGATACACCCATCCTTTCAGTTAAGGGATTGCTAACACATGAATAGCCTCAGACTGGAAAGCCCTTTGTCATTCTTTTTTTCTTGATGAATAAAACAAATTCAAGTTGCAGATGAACTTTGCTTTAGAAAATTGTGCTAGAGACAACTAGTGTTAATGAGCAATATCCCTTTCTTTCCCAGTTGCCCATATACATGCAGATTAAAATGGAAGACAGTAATTTAAACCATCCATTACAGATCTCTTCAGTGGAAAATTAGGGACAATGAAAAGCTAGATGCTTCACTTGTTTACAGTGCAGGCAAGTGGAAGATGTCCCAAAAGCAGTGCCTTATAGTTTTACTAGTGTGTAAATACGATGTCATGTCGGTTTACCCCGTATCTTCACAATGTTTCTCAGACATATGTTCATGTTGGAAACCTGTTCTAATGTTAAAGTGCAAAAGGGGGCAGTAAAGTGCTTTCCAAAAAATGTTTATTTTTTTAGGAGTATTTTTTGTGACAGAAGTTGCATTTCTCAGTAAAGTTAAAGTCTTCTGTATTTAAAATAATGGTCACATGAGTATCTTCTTTTTGAAAGGCTTAGAAACGTTGCCAAAGTGTATCCATTAAGCATTGTGGGAACAGTGTTTGCTATATGTATTTGCATGTTCTGTCCTTTAACTCAGTCCTGAAACATGCGATATATTTGGAAGGAATCAAAGGCAGGAAACTTTCCTCAGATATATTTAGGACATAGCTATATGAAGCACTTCTGAAAGAATTCCAGCTTTGCTAATCATGTCTGGTTCTCACGTTGTGCGTTACCAGCACTGCATTTCTAGAAAAACAAAATGAAAAGAATGCTGAGGCTAGAGGTTTCTGCTTGAAGTACTAAAGTGTGTAGTGGTGGCATGGGTCAAGAGTTGGGCTCTCATCCAGACCTGCATGCATCATTTGTCAAGAGGTAACTAGAAAGCGCAGCTAATTACAATGCACCTACTGAGTGTTTTTCAGAAATTCCTCAGAACAAGCCATTTATACCATTTGGCTACATCTCTCTACTGCAGCCACTTGAAGTTTTAAAATGCTGTGTAGGAAGCATGTTTCTGCTGAAATGCAATAAGAATGTGCCTCTGTGTGTTTCCATGCTTGTTCACTAGAGAGCGAGAGCAGTAATTTAAGGAGTCATTCCTTGTTCGCTGAAGTGGAGCAGGTCCAGTGTTGTGAGGGTTCGTATTTCTGTAAATGCTGATGAAATGTTAATATAATACACTCTAAAATGGAACACTGGTCATATCCATTCTTCCCCCCCCCCCCCCTTACTCTTAGAAGGCTGTCCTGAAACACATTAGTGGTTCTTTTGTAGTAACCAAAATTGATTTAGTAAATGGATCTGAATTCTCTAGTGGTTTAAGTACTTTTAACAGAGCAGTAATTGCTTTCTGCACAATAATACAAAAAGTTAATTGCTATTAATAGTGCTTTATGTGGAGGTCATGTATGAAAAATTAATATAAAATCTATATTTTGTTAAAAAATTATTTTGTCAACTTTAGTAAAAACAGAATCATGCAGTTTTTTTTCAGCACTTCAGGCCTTATCCACGTGGTAAACATTCTAAGCCAGGCTGCATGTTCTTCTGCAAAAAGCAGATTTTGTTTTCCATTACAGGGTTAAAAACAAACAGATAGATGTTTGCTCTCAGAAGTTTGGTGTTTTGTGGGTTGTTTTTTTTTACATAGGAAAACATGCTTCTCTTCTGTAGGGGAACAACTGTGCATTTATTTTCACACCCTGGATTTACATTGGAGACAGAGGGGTAAAACACAGGTTAGGCTGAAGGTTTGGTTGTGTGGGGGTTTTTTTTTGTTTGTTTCTGTGAGAGCCGAGCAGAGAGGGAAAGGACCGCTTTCCAGCAAAACTAAACTATCTGTTGCAGGAAGAGATGGCATCCAGTTGAAACATGCATTGTCTTAGAGCAAAACCCTTCTGTCAGCTTCATGTCAAGGGTCTGAAGTCAGGGTGCTGCTCCTTCTGCTCAGTGGGGTGGGCTGGGGAGAGGAGGCTCCTGGCATCCCTAAATGCATGGCCACCGTGAAGTGCCGCAATCCTCTGGACAGCAATTGGACAGTCGGCTGCCTCTGCTGGAGCCCAGGGTAGGGATAGCCCTGAAAGAGTCTGCAGCACCCCCTTTGGATTGTTTATTTTTTCCATGGAATGAGATCACACTCATAACCTCACACATCAGAACTTTTAAGGAACCAGGTTTTCTCTTAGAGTGCCGTCAATGTGAAAGGGATATGGCTCTTGATAAATATCACAACTTAGCTGCAGGTTCTGTGCACTCTCAGGAGCAAGGCACCAGTAGACTTGTGACTGTCCTAAGCTTCATTCCTTCAATCACTTCACCTGGAGTGAAAAAATGAGTACCTGTGTCTTTGCAACAGCAGTAGTCGCAAGAGCTATTTGGTGAAGTAAACTCATGACACATCTTTCTGTACAGTGAAAGTTCTGTGCTTTTAGGACTGTGATGTGGTAAAATTTGTCTCTGAAATCCTGCAGGTCCATGCAAAAAAAAAAAACAAAAACAAAAAGCATTCTCAGACTATCCTTATTTTATGCCTATTAGAAATCCTTTCTTGTATTTTAAATGCTTTCCTCTAGTATTTTGCAAAAGGTAGTGCGATGAATTGATAAGTGAAACTGCTAAAATTTCATACATTTTCCTCATTCCCTGTCCACTTTAAATCTTGAGAAAGCATAATAATGCAGAAGAACCAATCTTATATAGCTTTTTAAAATTTCAGTTGTCAATATATTGCATTACCTTGCCTTACTGAAGTCAATGTTAAGTTTTGCAACTGATTTCCATAAGAATAGGTTCAGCAAGATGGCTACTTCAGACATAGGGCACTGCTACCATTCTCTGCCACCATTCTGTGTCCAGCATAGTGATCAAAACAAAAATAAACCCTTGACCACTCCCGTATTAACTGCACTACAAGTGTTTCATCTAGGTAGTCCAAAAGAAGGTGAACTCCTTTGGAGATTAGAAAGAGGGAGGACAAGGAAGAACCATAAAGTATGGCATTAGCTACAGTTTCAGGGGATTGTTTCAAAGTATTTATGAATTTTCTCAAATTTTACTGCAGGAGAGCCTGATCTCCCAAGAGTAGTTCTTTGTTTCCAGTGGAAGTGAGAAATTCAAGAACTGCAGCTTTAGAAACTTGTTATGGTATTTTATAATCTGGCTTTGTATAATGTGGTACTTAACATTAAAGATGTTATGGGATGCGCATGAATATATTTGTGTATTTCTTTGTTTGAATACAATTCAGTTTCTAGCCTGTAAGTCCTACTAATGCAAGTAACCATTGCTTACATGAATACTTTCATTAACTGCATGAAAAAATGTTACATGTAAGTAAAGGTCAGCAGATTAAACTTCTTACATTTTATTTAAATTCAAACCCATCTCTATTTAGCATGTTTTATTTGGTATAGTATTAAAGTAAATTAATAATAGTGCACTGGAAAAGAAAACTATATCCCAAAACTCACTTAAAGGAATTCCAGTAATATGAAATGCTGTACTTTTCTAGTTTTCAGAGTTTCATTTTTTAGCCTGTGTAAAGCTAGTCTGTCATTTTACTGTGTTACACTATGATAATTTTTGTTTTAGAGACTTCACATATGAGTAGTACCTTTTTAACCAAATTTCATACCCATTTTGAGACACATACTCCACAATAATCTTTTTTTGATGAAACTTTTTTTTTCCCTGTCTATTCGCAGGAGTTACTGATCCTCTTCTCATGGAATTCACATCCATTTAATCCCTTTAAACTGGAGCGAAATCAGTCCTACAAAATCACCACTTTTCAGGTTTACAGCTGGATGTATAACCTGTGTCCACATGGCATATCTTTGTATATGATGTCAAATACGACAATGTAATGTGATAGCTCTGTGTGGAGCAAAGACTCTTACAAAGTGCTCTCTTCTGTGTTTTTGAATTTGATTCCGTTCAAAGTCTTTGAAAATCAGTAAACTATTTTTTATCTCATTGAGCAAGCTTTGATTTTAGCCCCCTGCTACTTCCTTGAAATCCCTAGAACCTTTTCCTGGAACTTTTATTTGCTTTGTTTCAAACTGGTGGGACATTTGCCTTCCTTACATATTTTTTTCTGTGGAGAAAATGATACTCAAAATATAAATATTACTTTTTTTTTTTTTTTCCTTAAAAACAGGTGATAAATCCTTATATATTTAACAATAATTCTTTAAACAGTAAGGAACTATGCATGCAATGTTATTCTGTTCTCTCTCAATTTTCAGTTGTTCAAGTAATGGATTAACATACTGTATTATTAGTACTCATGACATTTCTTAATAAAAGTTTTCAATGAATAACTTTATAGTCAGGCTGGTAGTTAAACTTCATAAAGTTAAGTGGATAGGATTCCCTAGCAGAAGGTTTCAGACTGCATTTTAAGAAATGCCTTGATTGTTTGCTTTTTTTTTTTGTTACATTAGTTTAAAACTAACTGCCTACACCAATTAATTCAGGCAAGGTATTAAAGCATGGAAATTTGGCACTGTTTAACTAGTTAAATATATAAAGTTCACAGCAAGTACTAACGTGTTTTCTGAAACTGCATTTATTTTATAATTACTGGGATATACTTAAAGCTAAGTGTGCATATGTATACCTGTAGTAGGTGTGTATGTATCTTAAGAGTTGGGAAAAGCATGACAACATATTTGTTACATCAATCAATACTGATAACAAAATTTCAAAGAGTTTTTGTTCTCTAAGAATTTTTTTGTTGATAATTATACAGCTTCAGAATTGTTTGTGTGGTATGGCATGGTGGACTATTCTCAAAGAAAAAGAATACCTACAGGTGAATTTCTAATATTTTTTGCGAATTTGCTATTATGAAATTAGGCAAGTTTGAGTGGTAACCACAAAGGAAAATTCCTTTATAGTTTAATGTGTTTGAATGTGCCACATTTTCCTGAATGTTTCACTTTTTCTTTTTTTTTTTTTTGAGGGGGGTGGTGTGTTGTGGTGTGTGTAAAATTTCAAAACCAAATTTAACTTCTCTAGGACTTTGATCAGTAAGAGTGCATTAATGCCAGGACCTGTTGGGCCTCTAAGTGTGACGCAGAAAATTACTGTAATACTGGTGGGATTGAAGAACAGACTACTCCATTTCTATTTTCTGTTCATATACCACGTGATTTTTTTTCATCTAATACTTATTTTTAAAAGATTTGGAAACTCTGCGTGTTGCTTTTATTTGTTAAGCTGCATGACTAGTTTGACATGATGGAGGGATTCGCATTCATGGGCTTTGCACAGATGTCAAGTGTTGCCCAGAAGACAACAGTTTTGGGCTGACGGTGAAAATGTCCTCAGTATCCAAAGTGCCAGACAGAAAGTGCATGAATTTCATTGTACAACTTTACTGTACTTAATAAACTTTTCTTTGTTTTCTCACAATAAAACCTATGATTATTAATTGTGAGCAAGATTCTTCAAATGCTCTAGTTTCACTGTATCTGACAGCTGACATAAAATGACTTGAGGAAACTCACTAAGTTTATTTTCTCAGTTTCTGTTTGGCTGCAGGGGTCTAGTAGAGAACATTTAGAGCTGAAAAGCAGAAAGTTTAGAAATTTAGCTTTTTTATAGAACGCAGTGGTTCTGGTGCTGATGCTATCCCGACTGCTCAAAGAATGTCACTCTCCCAAGTGACCACTCGAGTGATGCAGCCTCCTTGGGATCAGTTACAGGAGATATTTTTTTTTTTCCTTTGTTGGGGGGTGCTTTTTAATTAGTCGAAGGAACATTCTGATCAAACTGACAGAGCTAGTTCATAAACTTTGTTTTTACAGATGTTGTCCTGCAAAGATTTCATAAGTGTTGATGTTACCCCAGAATGCTTAAGGCTACATTAGCACTTGCAGAAACACTCAGGATTAATCCTAAAGTTAACCTCTTACAAGGCTGAATGTACATTGTCCTTTTTGAGATATAAAGTTTTCAAACTGAGATCATAAAATGGTAGTCATAATCCTTCCGAGATTTAATAAATAGCTTCAGAAACTGCTTAGTACTCAGCAAATGATTTATTTAAAGTCTTTATGAAAATACTGTAACAAAAGTATTACATAAAGGCAGGGATAGTAATCATGCCTACTACTAATCAGCCACTGTAAATTTTGTGGTTGAATTGAAATACATGAGGTGTAACTTTTTTATTCTGTCTATATTTGTTCTTTATTGTTGTAAGGAAATAAGGAAAGTAAATTGGAAAAATATCTTTCTCACAAAGGTCATGATCAAAGCTGCAAACTGTGGAAAAAAATTTCAATACAATCAAGTTCTCAGATTAATCCTTTAATTTTCAGCCTTTTTTCTTTCCTAATCCTATCAACATTAGATCCTACAAATTCAGAAACTTAAGTGGAAGGAGACTTACAGAGTTTAGTTCTCAAACTGTGCAGACTTCAGAGCTATAACGAGAATACTTCCCTGCCATAAACTCTTAATACGTCTGTCTGTTCAAAGCTCTTGTAAAACGTGTTTTAGCTGTCTGTTGGGGGTGGTTCTGCCCTCTGCCTTTTATGGGGCAATTCCTGGCTACTTAACCAAGACACAGAAGTGTGCTTTCTCTCTGATAGCTGTTTCTGAAAATTGCCTGACACACTGTCTCTGAACCCATTCTGTTTGTGATTAGAGTGTGCATGTAGAATGCATACCACTGCTGTTTTATTATACACACACACACACACACATATATATATATATACCTCAAAATATCTGTTTTATATATATGTATATATCTCCAAAATGTAAAACTGGAAGTTGTGGGGTTTATTTTTCAGGGCAGACTTTTTCTGACTTTACAGGTTTCATGTTTGTTATGCATGTGAATAATATATTGATTAATTTAAACCCTACAATCTTGTCTCCTGAAGTCTCATGTATTTCATACTAAATGAAGAAGAATTACTGGCAGGAAGAAATATTTGCAGTGAGGGGATCCTGCTGCCTTTGTCCTAGCATGCAGATGGGGAATATGAGTTATTTTCACCTTTCTGGTACAACACCGCTGCACAGGAGCAAAGTAAAATGGGACTAGGATTAGGCAAGGTGGTAAAGTCAGTCACAGGTGACAGAAACTCTGTGCCTTCGTCTGGTCAGAGTCAATCCACAGAAGAGCTTCAGTTAGGATCCATGCTACCTCCTTGCAATGTTAGTGAGATGGGGTCTTTCTTCTGCTCTTTACATGATTCCCTTGTAAACCTGGCCTCTCCGTCAGTTGTCCCTCCCTGGGCTGGTGACTCTGAGGAGGCTGTACTTTCACCATTCCATTTGTTTCGGCATTTTGGCCTTCAGGGAATGGTAGTCACTGCATTTCCTTGGCAGTGTCTGAAAACTGGAGGAGGAGGTGCAGCTTCACCCTGTCTCCAGTACCTCTCAGTTCGAACAGCCATAGTCAAGCCTACTTTCTGTAGTCTGAAAATTACACTGCATGACACAAAAAGAGCCCAGTGATTTATACATCAACAGTTGCTTTTCTTGCCATAACATTTCATTGTTCTTTTCCCCTAAATCTGTAATTATACGTCTTTGTCCTGCTGTGTGCTGCTTCACGACAAATACAATTCTTCCATAGGCTTTGTGAGTGAAAATAATCCCACACAATTAACACAGATCATAAACTTGTATTGTGTGACAGCAAGTAGTTGTAAACGATGGATTTGAAATTTGGGGCATCGCATCATCCTTTCCTCTAATTTAACAAGTTCTACCCCAACACTACTACGTGTTGTGGGCTCCTTTGCCAAGAAACAGGCTGGAGGTCACTGATGCCTACAGCTTTGTTCTGCTTGGACCTTAACACTCTTTAATTTAAAGTTTCCAGGAAAGCTTCCTGTGAATAAGCTAGATTTACTGTGTTGTGTACTGTTTAAATACTAGCACTTGGAGAAGGGTGTTCATTAGGCAACAATTGTTTCAGTCATTTTTTTCAGGCTGAATCTCCATTAAGGGAAGACCTTTGGAAAGGGCTGTCAGACAGAAGAAAGAGGAAAGAAAGTCAGTCTTTTAGGTCTGTGCACTCAAGGATGTTGTGGTGTTGGCTGTAGTTCTAAAACTTGCACTTCTTGGCCTTAATTGGAACAAATATATCTTACAAAGAAAGAAACAAACAAACCTGCTGTGGCTTTTGTCCTCGTGAGAGCAAAGCTTCTCATTTTGTGGATGAATTTGTACTCTAAGTAATTATTTACATTCTCCTTTCCTGAAGAAGTGGTGAAATTTACCTATAACACCAGTAGGAAAGATGCAATATTGAGTTTGTGTAGGACATCTTCATGCTAAGGCAAAAGTACACTTATGTTTCACTTGTAGCACAAGAAATAAAAAAGATCTAAAATAAAGACAGTAATGGTGGCATTTATGAGGAGAAGAAATCACTGTAGTGTAGTAGTCACACCGTCATGGAAAAGTGTTTCATCAGAAACGTGTGGTGCTTTGGTCAGGTAAATCTCTGTTCACCCCAGGTCTGTTCAGCGTGATCCTAGTGAGTGACTGATGTTCTTCTGTAATATCAATCAGCATAATATCAATCAGCATCTTAATATGCTGTTGAGTCTTAAAGTTGTTTCCTTTTCTGCATGGCTGTTCAGGGTATTTGAAAGAATAGCCTTGTCATTCTCCCATGTTCAAAACTGGCAAAATATGTGCAAGAATAGTAGAACTGTTACCGAAGCAGAAAAACTGGATTGCGCTAGCTGTTGTAAATGGTCAATTGTAGAAGAAATAGCAGTGTCTGACAGAGATGTAAAACCTAGAGTTCCCAAAACTGGAATAAGGACCAAGAAATCCAATCCATCTGTACTTTTAAAGATCTGACTAAACATCTTGTTCATGTTATATTGAGCCAAACCTGAGCTGTTAAGATCTGATTTGCTCAGCTGTTTTGTTTTGGAAACTGTGTGCTTGTTCATTTCTGTCCACTGCAATTGCTGCTTTTCTAGATGAGGTTTTATCAAGGGTCTTACATTTTCCTCTTTTTTTCCCCCCCTCATTTTCTTTCTGTTACAGATTCCTTCCTGGACAAGGATTGGTACTATATCCACAGATAGGAGACAAACTGGATATTATATGCCCAAAGGTGGACCCTAAAACTGTTGGTCAGTATGAATATTATAAAGTCTACATGGTTGATAAAGACCAAGCAGATAGCTGTGCCATTAAAAAGGACAATACACCTCTACTCAACTGTGCCAAGCCAGATCAAGATGTTAAGTTTACTATCAAGTTTCAAGAGTTTAGTCCTAATCTTTGGGGACTGGAATTTCAGAAGAACAAAGATTATTACGTCATATGTAAGTTAAAAGTATCAATTGTTTATTCTTTCAAATATAAGTAGTTGTTGTTTTGCATGTTGTCTTGTACAATAGAAACAAACTAAGAAGAGTGTGAATGCTTTTGTATTTTTTTCTCTGAAAATATTTTCTTGCCAGCATATTTTTGACACAATTCCTGACTTCTGTGGGGCCTCTATCTCTTTTTCCTTTGGTATGTGTAAACCGTATTAGATTTCCATGCCCATGAAGGGCTTCTCCATTTGTCCAAAGTACTCTGTCCTGTGTTCATATTGAAAGCTGTGTGCAGCTAAATGGTGGTGTTTCCTGCTCGCAGGTCTGATGATGTGCCATGCTATTGGCCTTGCTGTCAGACGCTCTTATGCCAGGAGCAGGATTAGAGTGACCTGGCAATTGTGAACTGAGACATCCTATGTGAGATGGCTGGCCATTCTCTAGGTGGTCCAGGGATTCTCGCAAAAAACCACCTTTTGGCTGTTTTGGAGACAATTTTGATAGTGGTATTTCCCCACAAGTGTTGCTGTTGGGCTGCAGTTGAACATGCCTAACCACGATACATACCCGCTTTGTCTGTACAGTAGCTAGAAGCGTTTTTGGGCAAAACCTAGACTAGCATGATCTTGAATTTCTTTTTCATGGTCCTGCATTTGTAAAAGGAATTACTGTGATATAGACCTCATGTCCATCAATATAAACCTTGTGTAAGTTTTAATCTGACCAAGGAGGTAAGTGCTGTGTTTAGTGATTTGAATTATTTATGATGTGTAAAGTTAATGATGTGAATCAGAAGTCACGATAAGCTGAGACCTGATCAGGAGGATCTCAGTTAGCTTTGTGGGGACTTCTGAAATCTTGAGCAATGATCACCAGTTAGTAGAAGGTGGACAAATTCTGTGCGTACATTTCTGCAGTTACAAGGAAGTTCATAGGATCATAGAATAGTTTGGGTTGAAAGTGACCTTTAAAAGTCATCTAGTCCAACCCCTCTGCAGAGAACATCTTCAACTAGATCAGGTTACTCAGAGTCCTCTCCAACCTGACTTTGAGTATTTCTAGCAATGGGGCATCTACCATCTCTCTCTGGCCAACCTGTTCTGGCGTTTCACCACCCTCATTGTAAAACAGTAACTTCTTTCTTCTATCCAGTGTGAATCTACCCTCTTTTAGTTTAAAACTATTAGTACTTAATCTGTCACAACATACTCTGCTAAAAAGTTTGTCCACAAACACATTAGTGACCCCTCCTTGAATATTGGACAGGTGCTAGCTATTTCATTGTAAACGCTTCACTAGCTATGCCACTCTGAATGCTTCTGATTTAAATATACTGCAATTTTACAAATGCTTTGAGCAAGTATTTTTAAAAATGGAAATACATATTTCGTAAATTTGAATTAATGCTCATTTTTCCGTTATAGTGCACACTATAGTGCACACTCTCTATAAAATTTATAAAGTTGTACATCACAGAAGCTAAGTAAGAATTACCATATTAAAAATTAAATATAGAAATTACTAAATAATAGTTCTGAGAGCTAAAAGCCACCTTTTCTGGGGGGGTGGTATGGTGGTGTCAGGGTTAGAAAAAGATCACTTCGTATACGTACTTTCTCTGTTTAGTCAAGGGGTATGTAAGAACCTAATCCCAGTTACACTTCAGTGTAGATGTTAGCATGTAAATGACCACGCTCAAACAGTTGGATTTAATGATGAAATATGTTCATAATTTTGTGCTGCTTTTAAAAACCTCCACAGCAGACCAGCTGTAGTGGAACAAATGGCACTGTTACAATTACTACTTGAAAATTATGGGCACAAATGGAGTTTTCTGATGCCCTGTCAGTTCTGTCAAACCCATATTATGGGTTTACCCAGAAAATTATTAAATATGTATCATTTTCACTGTTTTTGTATAATTATTTCATTATAGCAATAAAGCATAATAGACATTGCATTTCCTGGAAGAGTCCAGTATTGTTTGGTTGAAAGAGCTTGCTCAGCCTTCAGCCTAATGCCTCAAAAATTACACTGTCCTTGCAGTAGTAGTGGATTGCCACAGGATATTATTTTCCCTGCTCATTCTGACTGAAATACATGGCTAATTTATCACTGTATTGCTGTCATACTAACTTATCAGGGGTACCCATACGTTTTAACAGGTTGGACAAAAAATCCCCAACTCTGAAAATCCAACCATCCTGAAACTCAATTTTTTATCATTCAGGAACAAAATAATAAATTCAGTGGTGTAATTTTGCAAATTATGAGAGAGGTAAGAAACCAGGCCAGGACTTAGCTAGGACTCCATTTTAAAGATACTGATGCTAGATAAGATTTCAGTAATTTGTGTTTAAAAACTCATGACCTGAAACAGCAAATGGGTGCAGATCAGGCCATAAATCATTTATGTACATCCCTATTCCCACACTTGTTATGTAACAGGTCTCAAAAGGTGAATACAGTGCATCTCCCACCAAATGGTATAGTGATCCCTCCCCTCCCTTCCCATTCTCTTCCCTGCTTTGCTCTGCCCTGCCTAGTCCCTTTTCAGTCTTGAGAAGCAGAAGCTTATTGACTACCTCAGTTTCTCTCTACAACTGCCTGAAAGGTGGTTGCAGTGATGTGGGCATCAGTCTCTTGTCCCCAGTAACAAGCATATGGATAACAGGAAATGGCCTTAAGTTGTACCAGGGCAGGTTTATACTGCATGTTAGGAAAAAAAATCTTCATTGAAAGAGTGGTCAAGCATTGGAACAAGCTGTCCAGGGAAATAGTGGAATCACCAACTCTCAAAATATTTTAAAAAATGTGTAGATGTAATTCTCAGGGTCACTCTTAAGTGGTGAACTTGGCAGTGTTAGGTTAGTTTGACTCAATGCTCTTGGTCATATTTTCCAACCTTAATGTTTCTGTGATTTTGTTCTATGATTCCATTTTATTCCCTTGACTAAGGAGCACCAAACACATCACACACAAGTTTACTGAGCCCAGCTTCTTTGCAGTGCTTTGTTATGACTGCATCTACAACCTAATCTCATGCTGTTTACAGTGAGAGGCCTTTGTATGTTTTGTGCATCATCACGTACCTTTACTATCTTGCCATTATTTGAAAAGTTTGTTTTTCTGAGGTAATGATACATGGTTTGTGGAGCTGTATTAAACAGTAAAATCTCTATTCAGATTAGGGGATTAGTAATTTCGTGATGAGGAGTTATAACACAGGATGAAGCAACTTCCTGAACTCTGTGTACCATTAGGGAAATATGATTACACAGGAATTCTTCAGCACATAATTTCTAGGTGTATTCACGATAGGTATAGTAGAAAGATGGCTTTCCTACTCAGTACTTCCCTAAGCATATGAAAGACGCAACTTTTCTTGTTCCACAGTTCACAATTTTTAATAAAAAATGTAGATGAGTTTCTGATACCTGTTTTCACATTTAATGGTACATTAATTAAAAAATTAATCAATTGCTTGACAGAATACTCCTCAATATCCAAAAAATGAGTTGCGTGAACAGTGACACTTGGAAATATGATACTGAATTTTATTGTGAAAGTGAGTAAGTGATGTAGCAGTGTCCTTGCTTTTCTCTTTCTTGGTATCATCAATTTTTGATTCCTGGGAACTTAATAAATTAATTTTCCTACAGTTACCTGATTTCAGCAAAACTGGGGAAGGACAAATGTGCTTGAGATCTCAGAAGCATTAATGTTAGATTATCCTAAAATATGTGTCCATTTAGCTAACATATCATGTCTCTAAGGAAATCCTTAATTAGATATGTGAAGAAAGATACATCATGCCCAGCAACATAAATTTCTGTCGGAAGGGCAAAGTTAAGGGGAAGAAGACCGTGCAGATTTGCAGCTCTGATATTTACATTAAAAAGTCTTTTAATGTCTTTGTATGGTTAAGGAGCAAAGTATAATTTTATGCTGTTGTGGGTTGCTCAGAACAAGCAATGAGCATCTTCTCGATACCAGGAGATTGATCTGTAGGTACTTGGCATGGTAAAACTCCTTTGGTGCCTCTCTCTGATGTGGCGTTTCTGATATGGGAGGCAGAAACGTTAGCTTAGTGCAAGCTTTTTTTATATATATATATATATATACAGAGAGAGAGAGAGTATGCTAAAGATGTTTATTTTCGGCGAGCAGGAGTTGTCATGAGTGCTTTCTATGGAATGTGGTCTTTAGTCAGAGGGCAGAGAGAGCACTGTGGTATCCTGTGTTTGCACTGAGGGAACACCCCGGGGAAGTTATGCCAGAAGTAAGGGAGCAGTACAGGACCTCTTACCTTTGAGCCACTGTTATGCTCCCAAGCTGGTCTGGCCAAACAAGCACGTACTCTGCTTACTTCGCCTCTTCTTTTACATAAAGGAAATGTAGATCACTGGCTGGCATCATCAACATTAAAAAACAAGTCAATTGCAATGAAGTCTTTATTTGTTCAGAATTTGTAAAAGAGTGTTTTGAGACTTGGGGAAGGGGCAATGGAATGATCTTAGGAAGGGCCCCTCAAATGCTTGCTCTGCCTGCAACCTCATTAGCCAAGGTTGCCAAGATAATGATGCTCATTGGCTTTGACACTGGCAAAATAGAATATACAGCTTTCCTTAAATGTTTGTTGTCAACCTTTTTTCAAATGACCTACTTACATAATTGGCCTGTGGCTTAAATTAAAGGCCACATATATATTTGTGTGTGTGTGTGTGTGTATATATATGTGTGTGTGTATATATATATATATATATAAGATCCCTGATTGAAACGTTTACACTGACTAGTAGCACCATATTTTGTATAACTGATTTTAAAAAGCACTGCTTGTGGCTTTTAAAATCAAAACAGTCATTCCAAAACTGCATCATTAGCTGGTTTTGAAAAAAAAATCACAAAGCTTTTTATGTTCTCACTTTGTCATTCTGTTACAATTAAAGGGCAGTAATTGAAGAACAGCATATTAAAGGACAATATAGATGGTTCTGAAATATGTCTCAGCTGGGAAGAATAAATCTCTTTATGTAAGCCAAACAGATTTACTTTAAAACATTATTTTAGTATTCTGACCAAACAGTTTAAAGACTGGCTAATCTGTCTGTCTGGGCATTCTGACACTTCTCTGAGACAGGTCTCTGTCTGCAGCCCATGCAAGCTTCCAAACACCCAGTGAGAACTAACTGGAAGGAAACAGTATGTTTTCCTTTGTGTGGAACTTAATTCTGAACTAGCCAAAATGGGGACAAAACCTGTATCAGAATTTCAGTTCCATTTTTCTTGCAACAACAAATACATTCTTCATGCTTTTTGTTAAAGATTCTGTGGTCCAGAAATTGTTACTTACTTTTTTATGGTGATGGTGTTGATGAACGTGTATGTGATAATAGCCACCTGATACCAGTTATACAAAGATTGCCTTTTTTTTTTCCCTCTCCCCTTTATCCTCCTTCATCCTTGGAAAATCATTTGTTCTTAGTGTAAAATGATATCCAGAGGTCAGTCTTTGACTTTGCTGAGAGTCTTTTAAGGGATATATCAGCAATACCACTTAACTCTTGTTGAACTAAATAGAAATTCAGCACATACAAATAATATTATTGGAGGAAAAAAAATCACTGTCTGTGCAGCCTCAGATTTCTAACAGAGTCTAAGACCTACAGAATTAATGGAGTAATGGTCCTTTGGGGTTTTATCCCAGACCACACAGGTCTTGTAAGAGAATAAGGCTGTTTAAGATTGCTGGACTTTGTTCATATTTGGTGCCATTACCTAGGCAGTACTGACCGTTTATCTCCTTTAAAGCAGACAGAGATAGTTCAGCAGGAAATCTTTTATTATTTCTGTGTTCCTAAGGGAGGAAAATGAGAGATAGGAATGGTCAGTTTGTTAATCGATGGAGTCTTATGAAAAAATACATTTATCCTCCCCTGGTCATCCCAAGTATTTCAGATAGATATGAAATCAAGTGAAAACAAAGAACAGTTATTCAGACTGGAAGTAAGAGTTATTCAGGAAACAGTAATTAAACAAGTGGTAACATTTCATAGGACACTGTTTAATATTTTTAACCACTCTTTGTTTTTCTGATTGTATTAGTTCTTCATGAACAATTTCTAAATATCAGAAAGACAGTATATTTACAAGGAAAGATAGAATATTCTTACTTAGAAATGTGTATATATGTATCTTATACATTTCAACGATAAGGGACACTCAAAGTGCTTTGCAAAAAAGTAGCTTAAACCCTGATCTTGTATGTTCTTAGATTTACATATCTTATATTTACATGTTACATAGTCTTTAACAGGACTACACGGAGAATAAAGTTGGGTTGAGTGTGTATTTTATGCTTTATATGCAGGGTATGAGTAACTGTTTAAATAAAGGGGGTGTGTATTGGAGAGACATGCCATGCTATGATGAAAGTATCTGTCTAAACTGAAGATTAGAAGCACACTAGCATACTGAGACATATTTGACTTTCATTTTGTACCTAAGTTTGGTGATGAGCATTTATCTCATCAAGTAGAGTGATCAGTCTTTATTTTATACAGTTGCTTATACTGTTTCTGTTATGTCTTACAGTTTTTTAAGTCCTAAAAGAAAAGACCAGGAACTGCTTAAGGGTTCGCAAACACTTTGATGAAATTGATTGTAAATATTTGAAATTGCTTGCCTCATTAAAGTCTTTACACAGCTGGACTGGAAGGACAAAAGTATGTGTTTAGCATTAGGTGAAAGCAGCGTCGAAACTGTTGAAAAACAGGGTTAAATGGCTGTTTAGACTTTATTTCGTGACTTTAGTGAATTCTGGAAACTTAGGAGAAAGAATATTTCAGGATTTATTTCTGATAAATCTGACTATAAAAAACTAAGCCCTAATGGGCAGTCTTCCAGTTGCTTTTTTTTCTCAGTCCCAAGGAAATCATGCAAATATTTCTGTGAGTAAAAGCAGGATTAGGCTTAAGGTGGTTTTAGCAGCTCTTGAAGAAGAGTCCATATTAAGCTGATAAGGGCAGTTTTAAAAGGCATGTTTGGATCTTTGTTAGCATGATTTATCAGGTTTCTGTTTAGCCGATGAAGACAGCAAAAATTGCTAAACTGCTGCAGCAGACTAGTCCCTATGTGCTCACTGGACTGCTGTGAGAAAAACAGAAGTCTGAATTCAGATCTTACCAGGGAAACCAAGAAGGATTTATTTTTAAGTATTTCACATCGTCACATAAATGCATTTAGATCACAACAGTGCAGCTGATGACAGAATCACAGAATGAACTACACCTCTGGAAATCATCTGGAGTACTGTGTGCAGTTCTGGAACCCTCAGCACAGGAAGGACATGGAAGTGTTGGAGCGGGTCCAGAGGAGGGCCACAAAGATGATCAGAGGGCTGGAGCAGCTCTCCTATGAGGACAGGCTGAGGGAGTTGGGGCTCTTCAGCCTGGAGAAGAGAAGGCTTCGAGGGGACCTGATAGTAGCCTTCCAGTATCTGAAGGGGGCCTACAGGAAGGCTGGGGAAGGATTATTTACAAGGTCCTGCAATGACAGGACAAGGGGCAATGGGCTTAAACTGGCAGAGGGGAGATTTAGACTAGATGTTAGGAGGAAGTTCTTTACAGTAAGGGTGGTGAGGCACTGGAACAGGTTGCCCAGGGAGGTTGTGGATGCTCCCTCCCTGGATGTGTTCAAGGCCAGATTGGATGAGGCCTTGAGTGAGCTGTACTAGTGGGAGGTGTCCCTGCCTATGGCAGGGGGTTGGAACTAGATGATCCTTGAGGTCCCTTCCAACCTTACCATTCTATGATTCTATGATTCTATGATCTAGTCCCTTGATTAAGCAGGTTCAGCTGCAGCTAGTTGCCCAGGGTTGCGTCCAACTGAGTTTTGAGTATCTCCAACAATAGAGACTCCACAACCTGCCTGGACAACCTGGTCCAGTGCTCTCTCACCTTCACATTAAAAAAGATTTTCTCATGTTTAAACAACGTTGCATGTATTTCAGTTTGTATTCGTTGCTTCTTGACCTGTTACTGGGCACCTTCCTTCTTCACTACCCTCACCAGGTGTTTTATTCATGCAGATAAGACCCTCTGGAGCATTTTCTCTTGAGCCCGAACAATCCTATGTCCGAGTTCTCAGCCTCAACTCCTATACAGGTGCTCCAGTTCATGTCCATAAGCATCAGCACAGAGTAGCGGGGAAGGATCACCTCCTTCTGCCTACTGTCAATGCTCAGCCAAGGCAACCCAGGAGAGTGCTGGCTTATGGTCAACTTGGTGTCCACCAGGACTCCCCAGTGCCTTTTCTGCAAAATCATTTTCCAGGTGTTTGGCCACAGCATGTACTGAAATTCAAGTCAACTTGATGTCCATAGGCTGTCACAGTAGATGTGGTAGCAGAATAAAGACATTAATTGCATGATTTGTGTTGCAAAAAAAACCAAACCCAAAACTTAATAATGTTATGCTATCAAAATACTAGTGAAAAAATAGAAACTATATGGACATACTTATTAAAAGTATTGGTTCTCCTGTATAGTTACGACTTTTCAAAATCCCAAACGCTGGAGGATTAACGTCCCCATCTCATAAGAGATTTGTAAAATGAACCAAGATGTGCCTGTGTGATATTTTCTAAAGAACCTAAGCCCCTTAATTTCTTCTGGCATGTATTTAAACTAGAAATCCTCTAGCATGTTGGAAATTCAGCAGTTGTTTTATTTTAGCAGTATTCCCCCATTAACTTTTTACTCCGTGGGTATTTTCAAGTTCTAAACACAAACATCAGCACACTGCAATTAAAATAGCGCTTAACTTCTGATCATGTTTGCCAAGTGTACAGTCACCCAATGGTGTCATAATTGATCTCAGTACTAAGGTGCCAAACTCTGTGTTGCTGAAGGATAGTTAGATGACGTAAACAGCTTTTTGTGTTTTGCAGTAAAGCACACTTTCATTGTGCTTGATGCAAAAGCAGGAGAGATGAAGGTATTTTTTTATTGAAGCAAACATGTGGAAAATTGCTCTAGATTGTTATAGTACAGAGCATCTCCCCTGAAAGGAATGAAGTTCATCTGTAGGGCAAACTCTGACTGTGGCATTTTATTAGGGTTACTCCTGGACTCTGTGTGGTCAAAACAAATAACATCATGTCCATCTGAACTGTTATAACCATGAGACTGGCACATTTTCTCATCTATAGTGTTATATTCTGAACTGTCACTAGGCATTAACTCAGTCACTGGTGAAGTCCTACCACCTAGAGCTGAACTCTGCCTCAAAATGATGTTTTCCACTTCAGTGCTACTCATATAGCAATTACTGGGTCATTAATATCATTGCATGCAATTAGTGACAGTAGAACGAGCAAGAGGTTTGTTATTTATTTAATATGAACTTTCACTTATAACCCTTTCTCATCCAAGTGCTACAGACAGAAAGCAGAGATTTCAAGGCATATGAACATCCTTGAAGAGTGGTGTTGTGTTTATACAACATAGAAAATAGGTCCTCGTTTAATGTTAAAGCTTCTGCTTTTGTTTCCAGCAGTCCTGCTTGTCATTAGCAACAATCAGTGTAACTTGAATGCAGACTGGTTCTATTAGTTCTGTTCAGCTGAACGCTTAAGCAAAGGTTGCTGTGGTAGTGGGGAGATACTTCTCCCCATCCATGAGGGGCTTTTTGCTGGGAAAATGGATAAACTTGCATGAAATACCTGTTTGTGGTTGGTGGTGTTAACTAGCTAGTATTCTGTAACATAGTTTCTGGTACATACTGAATACATCATAATTAGTGGGCTTACACCTGGCACAGTTACTTCAACACTCACAAATATATAATTTGTTTATGTAAACTAGAAGTAACCATGTGTGCAGTACATCATTATCTGACATTTCTCAGAGTATGTGAAATACAGAAATTAAATACCTTAACAAATGCTTAACTGTAGTAAAAGACTTAAATTGTCATTCATAATGAAACAATATTAAGATGCTTTTGTTTATTTAGTTTTTAATAGAACCTCTAAATCATTCCAAGAGAATTTTGAAAAGGGACACTTGACAGCAGTGAAGCAAATAGGATTTTGTTGTGGGTGGTTGGATGTTGTGACTTTCTGTAATGGATGATAATTCAGCAAATAAGTTACTGCTAAGTACACTTCATATGTGATACTCCTTAACCCAGAGATTTAAATGGTGCTGTTTTTAAAATGATAGGCAGCAGAACCCCTCAAAGCTCACAGGCTTTTTTGTACTTTACTAGTTCATCTTACTTGCTTTCTTTTTCCCTTTATGAAAGGACTTTGTTGGCATAAAGAGCTGGTTTGTGGTTTTTTACCTTCTTTATTCTTGTTATATTATGCCATGTCTCCCTGGAATTAATAGAATCATTCTGAGAGCAGAAAAGAAGTTATTTACGAGAACTTTCTCCCTATTTTATTCTTAATACTTGGGTAGTACTTCTCACTTGAATGACGAGAGGGAGATTTCCAGATGTGTACCTGGAATTAGAAAGTTGACATATACAAAGGTAATAAAACATTACAGAAATGGTTGACCATGTCTTGCTGTGTGCTCCACAATACACCCCCCACAGAAAAAAAAGAAACAATAGTAAAATCTGTCCCTCTCTTATCATATGAATACAAGTGGTGACTTTTATGGAAAATTATACAAAGACAGCTATATAATGAGTCCCACATCATAAATACCACAACTCATGACATTCTCATTTGGACAGGATACATTTTAGAGCAGATTCACTGTAGAAAAGTGCATCAGAAAGTTTCACTTCAGAGTCTTTGTCTTCCAGGCAAGAAAAGGCCTAATTTTTATTTTACTGCATTTTGTTTGGGTTTTCTCTTGACTGGGGAGGTTGTTGTTGCTTACTTTCTGTCCAGAATATACTTGGAAATACAGACTCGTGAATCCTGATTATATACAAATCCTGAGACATAAAACATTTGACTTAATTTGAAAAAGAGCAAGAACAAGAAAGGAGAATTCTTGCCCTTCACAAGTAAGTTTTGCCTCATGTGTGGATAGAGAGAAAAAAAGTCTGGCTCCACGACTTTTTTTTAAACACTTCATACGCTTTATTTTAGTTTTAAAAATCTATCTTAATTTGAAGAAATGTGTGGAATGAGGTTGAGGGAATGAGACTTTCTGAATGGCCTTTAGGTTGATAAACTCCTCAGGATTTTGCTGCCATCTCAACTTTGCAAGCAGAGCAAACGAAAACTCGGACATGTTGGAAAAACACAGAATTATTGGTAAACTGTTCATACACTTTTCACAAGTGTCTCGGTGTTCTAAATTGTATTAACTGCACAGATGCAGAAGGGTTTTTTTTCCTTTGTTATTAAGGACCCTTTGTTTGTCTCTCTATGATCTGTAGAAAAGTTAAGATGTGATTTTATTGTAGATTTAAGCACAGACAGCACGCTGACATTACTTCATACAACTATTCATTGTGCGTTTAAGCTTAAGCATTGTCCAGATTTGGGACTGCCAATAGTTAAATTTTAGTGGATAATCTCATGTCCATTAAAGTAAAGGTTTTAGTGTCAGCCTTATTTTTTGTCACTACAAGCAAGGGTAAACCATTAGTTGCTGGGAGTATATTAGTGTATTTATCTTCTTTCTAAACTGCAGCTCACAGAGCATAGTGTTTGCCAAGCTCCCTGTTCTTTGGAGAGTGGCCTGAATGATGCTTTTTTGTTGTTTCAGGTCTCCATGCAGATCTGGCATTGCTCCTAAGGTGGGAGGGTGTGGTATGTGTGTGTGTGTAAAAAATAAATTTAATTTCATTTAATTAAAACACTCTTTCTGTTACCTCAACTTCCTTATTCTTCATCCCTGGCTGGTCTAGAAACAACCTTTGTGTTGTGATCTGTGATTTGTGGTTTCACAGTATGTGATTTCTGGTGTTCTTTAAACCTGCCCCATATATTTAGATAATTTATCTTCGGTGCTTCACTAGGAGAGTCATTAAAAGAACCAAAATTAGATGAAAGCAGAGCACAATTGCACAATGCCTGTCCAAAATAGTGTTCTGTTATTTAATAAAATAAAAATGCTCACAAGCTTTACATCCACTTAGTAATCCTGTGAGTTCTTATGATAGAAAGTGCAGTTTTGCTTTAAGAATAACTTCTTACTGCTATTGGATCTAAAGCTTTTGTGGATTTTTACCGGTGTTTTAGGCTTTTCCATTCTAAGCACAACTAGGGGAAAGTGGAGATGAGTAAGGTTATTTGATTTTGTTTAGTTCTGATTCTGAGAAATATATTTTCTGGTGCTAAATTCAAGCGGTATTTAAGAAAAAAAAAAGTTGAAAATCACTACTATTGGAAAGTAACAGTGTACTTCAAAACCCTCTGTAATTCTCATTTTTCTATTAACAGATCCGCAGCAGCAGCAATAAATTCTTGCTTACTTTGTCAGTGACGTGTCCTTTGATATACTGCCAAATGACAGTGCACTAAGGAGGGACAGACCTGATTTTGTCCCTGCCCATCAGTTGACATATTTTCCTATAGTCTGAGGTTTAAGATGCATTTAGTTTTCTCAAGACAATTAAGTATGACAATCATAATTTCTGTCTTCAGCTATGCAGTCTGTTTCATATTCAAGCTCTAGAAGTAAATATGTTACAAAGTTGTGGTGGTTCAAAGGATCTGACATGGAATTTGCCAGTAGGTAATGTTTCTCATAATTCTAAAAGACGAAAGTGTGAGTAATAAGTGTTACAGAATTAAGAGGCTGAAACTTTTCATCTACTGGTGTTTTAAGTAATTGCGATGGCATTTTTTCACTTTGTAATGTGTCTTTTTAGGAGTGAAAGAAGTTGAATTTTTGTGACTGTGCCTTCATTTCTAATCTCTTTGTGAATGAAAAGCTATATACAGGCACAAATCAAGCTGCTTAATTCTCCATCTGATTAGAGCAATGTTACCAACCTGATAGGTTGAAAACAGCCAAGAATCCATGCAGTGGCTTAGCCTCCTGGGAGGCAGAGTAATAACAATCTAATGAAGACATATTAAAATGTAATATTACTTCCTCTCCATGGGGACTGTATGAGAATCATAGCCAGGAACTATTCCTGTCAGCTGACTCTCTTTTGCTCACTGATTCCCTGCCTCTGCATTTATGACTATTGCATTTCATATAGTAAACAACAGTTGTGAAGTTTTAAAAGCAGATAAATGCAAAACATCACAAATTGATTTGCATGAGTTGTAGGGTTTTGTGTGTGTGTGTGTGTTTGTTGCTTTTTGCTGTTCTGGGATTTTTTTGTTGTTTTTAATATATTTTGAAGAAAAGGCAGAGCCAAAATGATTCTTTGATCTGAATAATTTCATTTGTTCTTGTGTAAGCAAGAGGATATCTTAAGGCAGTGTTTTAAGAAACTGAAAACATACTAGCTTCTCCAAAGTAAGTATATATCAGCAGGCTCTTAACCATAACTTCATAATAACGTAATTTTTTTCTGGAAGTTGAAAAATCCAAACTCCTATTCCTTACAATATGGGAGCTGCTGTTGTATTCAAGGAATGCAGACACACAGTCTCTTTGTGTTCCCAGAGCTCAAACATAATTTTTGACTGACCCGCTTTAAACACTGTCTATAAATGACAACGATTTTGTCAGGAATTCTTAAAATTAATAGAGATTTTAGAATGATTAATTTTGCAATTGACAGGCATGAGAAAATCAGAGGTACTCATCCGTCAAAAGATACAAAAATATTTTGCTACTCATTTAGCAACATAATACTTCTAGTTTCCTATTTGTTGCTGTATTCATGCAAAGTGAAATGCGGGATCCTGAGAACATTTTGTAGTCACTTTATATTAATCGTTACTAATGTTTGTTAATATTGAAGTTTTATCTAGTCTTCTTAGTGCAGGACCATGTGTGGTAATTTGTGAGCAAATGCCTCTAAAACATATCCATATTTAGACCTAAATATAAAAAAACCCCAAATCTGTTCTTTTATATATGTATATATATATATATGTGTGTGTGTATATAAAAATAAACTGGATGAACTTGATCATATAAACACACCAGAGAGTAGCATTTCTACTTTACGTGCAAGGAATTTGTGATACATTTCTGTGTTTATTCTCAGAACTCTTTGTTACAGACATGCATGTTTAAAAAAAAAAAAATCTTTCACTAAGAGTAGAGCTCTAGGTACAGGTTAACTTTCCTGTAGAAGTGAGTGTGGTGAAGAATCTTACATGCTAGCAGGTATAATTTTCATTTGGAGATCAGTATGAGAAGGCAGCAAATGTTTGAGGAATATTTTGTACTTGCTCCTGTGTTTGACTTCTGCACACTAAGCTGTCAAGGGACATTAGCAGTATGAAATTCTGTTTTCTCTGATGTCCCAGGTTACTTCTTTTTCTCCTTGCAGCTTTTCAAAGCTTGAAATGATGTGTTTAAAAGTACCCATTTTCTTCTTGGTACACCAGGGATCCATGAGGTTATATTTCGATAGTCTTAATGAATTTTGAAAAATAATTTCCTCTAGTGGCCTTGGGTAATTGTCAGTTTAATTACAGGGAGAGGCTGAGATGGAAGCTTTGCTTTGTCACTGAAATGCTCCTCTTTGAAAATTCTCTGATTCTCAGGATGTAGCAATCTACATACTCTGAGCTATAACATAGGCTTTTCGAAAAGCCCTTGAAGAGCTGTGGAAAAAAGTGAACAGTTCTGCAAATTCATTCATCTGACATCAAAGCTATGAACACATTCTTTTAGAAAGCAAGCAAGGCAGATTATGCTCATGTAGGCACACAAGCAGACTCATTGTACATCTGGACTTTCCCGTTTGGAGACTGTATTTGAAGTAATTTTGCATTCTTTTTGCCATCTTACTTTCTTACTCTGTACTGAGGTCAGACTGCATACTCTGCATCTTATTGAGGTCTCCTGGTTTGTTGGTTAAATGGATAGGCTTTTAAAGAATCAAAAGGCATTGATGTTCAGAACAGAAGAAGCAGAACCCTTTCGATTAAAATCATCACATAGAAGGTGTTTAAAGAGATGTGAGACCCTTGTCACCTCGATTAAAAAACAAATGAGGAATAAAAAATTCAAGGCAAAGACATTATATATTAGTTGTACTTTGAGTTGATGCTCAGGTTTGGTATTTTTGTTTCCTGGCTTTTCCCCCCTTGTCCTTGTGCTGGTACATTGGCAAATAGGTCATAAAAACCACTTTCAGCAAAGACACATTTGATTTATGTCCAGAACTCGTTCTTAGTATTGAATTTTTTTTCCCTGTGGAAAAAAACAAAGGAAAACAAAACTGTATGTCTCCATTATTTTCTGAACCTGGCAATGCAGTTGCATATTTCAGATTGGCTTTTATCTTAAATTACTCATTGCACTCTTTTATATTTAAAAAAGGCTTTTTTTTCAAATTGGAAAAAAAAAAAAAGTAGTTGTGCATGTGGGCATTGTCATGTTTTTAGGAGGGACAGAACAAGAGGAGGAGCTAGCAGGGACCACATATGAGGAGAAGGGAATTTTAGGGAAGGAAAGCACAATTTGGGAAGTCTGTATGGCGGCTGTAATTCGAGTTAGTCACAAAAGAGGCAGAAGTGGAACAAAAACAAGAAGCAGATCAAAGGCTAGGAAGCAGGGTTCACCGGTATGGGGTTTATATCTTTACAGCTAGAGAGAAGATTAGAGCAAGAAAAATACTACCATGGGGCTAGGACGACATTGTGAAAGAAAAAGGAAATATACATAGACTGCATTTGAAAGAAAATCCCCAAGGAAGGCAAAAGCGAAGAAACAAGAATTAAAAACAAAAGTCCAAGCAGTGTGAAGCCCTGGCTGAATTAGGTCCTGAGCTGAAAGCAGAGGGGCAGAAGCAGGAAAGTGCTGCTTAAGCAGTTCACCACAGCCAGGGCAAGCAGTGACCTCCATCATATCTCATTTTCTGCTTGTTTTCTTCAGCTGGTGGCCCAGTGTCAGTGCATTTGCTGGCACCTGCTCATACCTGTGTTTTGGGCCTTGGATAAATACCTCCAAGAAACAATGGTGAAATTTGCTTCACCAGGACAATTGGGGTGGGAAAACCCCTGGTACATTTCCTAATTAGCAAAGCTATAGTCCCCCGTCAACAGACATCCCTGCTTTGCCACCGTGGCTAAGATGTTTGGCTCAGTGCAGAGCAGTGGTGATGCCCGGGCCCGGGCAGCTGCCAAATGGTTTTCCAGCAGCTGTTGGGTTTTTTGCAATCAACAGCTGGCTTAGCAGCTGAGGGGGTGCACCCCTAGACCATGACTCAACGTTTTGGACTCTCCAAGGGAGTTGTACTTTGCTCACAAATCGTATTGCAGTGTCGGCTTGTGACCAGGTTGCATGGTTTCAGCCAGCACCTAGATAAGCGAGAACAATAGAAGCGCAAGGAAAGCACCCATTTGTTTGTATGAGCTAAAAGACTTCCGTGAGAATGGAGCGTTCCCCCCCCTGCCCCCCACCCCCACTGAGGCTCCTCAATGCTGAGAAAAGTGAGATTGTACTTTAAAATATTAAATGGTTTCCCAATCAGTGCAGAATCTCAGCTTTCACCTGGGTCTTTTGTATGCGTTCACTTCTTCCAGCAGGAGATTTGTAATAGAGGAAGCAGGTGTAAGGTGGTGATTAGAAAGATATTGTTGGGGGGAAGAAAAAGAAGGAAAAAAAAAAAAAAGTGAATTTTCAGTGCTTTGCTCCTCTGAGCCTGCCAGGACTTCCTTTTTAGCTGACTCCATCACCTTTTAGCAAGGTGCTGTGTTTTTGTCCAAGTCAACCAGTCAATTGTGCATAGAAAAAAAGGTTGCAGTGTAAATCTGAAACCTTGATAACACATTCCACCAGTTGTATATATTGTATGGCTTACCAATGTATTCATTCCTTTGGCTTTCAACATTTCACAACGTTCCATAGGTCAGCCTGAGCAACAAAAACAGGTCCTGGTAGATTAAAAGATTTCTGCTTTCAGACACTCATGTTCACATTACTTTGCCTGTTGATTTCTTGATTTTGTTTGTTTGTTTATTTTTTTTTTTTAATTTTTCTTTTATTTTTTAATCAGCAACATCAAATGGGTCTTTGGAGGGCCTGGATAACCAGGAGGGAGGGGTGTGCCAGACAAAAACCATGAAGATCCTCATGAAAGTTGGACAAGGTAAAGACTGTCTGCTGTTTCATGCAATTGCTTTCATCAGTCTTGACGTCTTTTTAGTTTTTAGGCTTCCTTTAGTGGTGTAGAGCAGAGAGCCAGCTGAGTCTAGTGTGGTCCTTCCTGCCTTATAATCTGAAAGCAAAGCCTATTTTCTGTTCTTCAGCTACTGACAGATTTCTACAGAAGGAGGGTTAGTGTAATGAGATCTCTTCATTGGAGAGGTCCCTAGAAGGAAAGGTCATCTGGGAGTAGTGTATTTCAGTCATTTTAATTTTTATTTTAAAAACAAAAGGCACAACTCTAATGCTCAAAATTATTTAAAACACATGAAAAGAGGGCAGCTAATATTTCTATAGTTTGCTTGTTATGAATTCTGATTACAGAAGGGGTTTTGTTCATTGTCTCTTTTCACATATAGATAACCTATTGTGCAGAAAGAAAGAATTATTCTTCTAAGTAGAAGTTGGTTTAGTAGTCAATCAGCTTCCTCAGTTAAACTGAAATGTCATCTGCAAAGCTTTTCTTGCCAATTACAGGAGTCCCCATAGCTTCTGCAGGTGGCCTCACAATGTAAACCTCTGAAATAACTTAATATAACCATTTTGCTTTAAAAGGAAAATTACATTCTTAGATCTCCTGGTCCTTTGCATAACGATTTTTCTGTTCAAAACCATTCGTGTCTGACAAGGTATCTAGAGCCATCTTATAAGACTCTGTACCATCAAACACTGAAGCTGCATGAATTGTCTTTCTCTCCCCTAGATCCCAACTCGGCAGGGCTGCCCCGGCACACGGATCCCACCAAGCGTCCCGAGCAAGAAGCAGGCACCAATGGGAAGAGTTCCACCACCAGCCCCTTTGTGAAGGACCACTCAGGTAGGTGTGGTGGAGCTCCTGCCTGGGATGGGGCTGTGGTGAAGTCTCATACCTTTTCCCCCAGACTCATTTTGTTTCACCATTAAAGTGCCAGGTAATCAAATGTTTTCATACTGAGATGGAGCAAAAGCCAGTTCTGATGCTCTGGTGGATGGTGCTCTCTCCCCTCTTTCACTGTGCAGTAGAAGTTAATTACATCTTGTGAGAATATCACTTATTTACAGGAAAGTTTTTAGATAGGACATTCTGTAAGCAGTTTTACCCTGGTAAATGCTGCCTTACATTTAGTACTCTGGTAGATGGAATTTTTTTTTGTTTTCCTCTATAATACATTATCAAGTGGTTTTCAGCAGCCATTTAGAAAGTTTATTTCAAGGCATATATAATTAATGTCCTGGTTTTTAACTTACCCTTTATAGGGTAAGTTACACATGAATGGCTGATCTTTCATTAAACTGAAAGGGTTTTTTTTTGTTTTTTAGAAAATAATTCTCTAAATGAGATAAGCAGATGGTTCCAAATAAATACCTTCAGGCTGCATTTCAAATACGAGGTGAACAGGAAAAAAAAAAACCAACTCTGAAGAGCTAAGGTCTCCAAAAGAAAAATTTAGTGAATTTGGAACACTGCAAAGCAAAATTGGCTTAGAGTTGATCATGGGGTTCTCAGAAATGGCTGCAATTTATCATTACTAGCTCTGCTGTTAATTACTGGCCTAATGAACTTTTGATATGGCAGTCACGGCCTTTGGCCATTTCCATTGGAGGTTCTAGCAGTTCACACTTCTTCCACCTGTGAGCGAGCATTGAGTGAGAGGAGTCCACTCAGATTTTCAAGTGAGAAAGTGTCAACTGAACATTCACTTAATTTTTGTGACAAATAACATGACAGTGTGATTCAACAGGCTGTTCAGCATGTGAGCTTTTCCTGATTACCAAATGTGTGGTGTTGTTTTCTTCGTAGTTAATGTAAGTTAATACAAGCAGATACACACCATAGCCATTTTGCTTGTCTGCCCTGCTGCCTCAAGCTCATTTGTTTCATGTGCAGGCAAGAGGAGTCCATGTAAAGAGGCACTAAGGGCGGTTTAATGTAAATCAATGCGCGGAAGATAAAATAGCAAAACAGTGTGACACTCAACAGGACCAGTTGCCCTGAGAATAGTCATTTCCCTGTGTTACTTCCCCTCACAGTCCTATCCCACCCCTCTCTGCTGCCTGGGACAGGCCAGCATCTGTTAAAAGATGTGGTGTGCATCAAAGGCTGCCTTGTCAATGCCAGTCCTTGCTGGTGATGGATGATGATGTATGAAACAGGGTGGTTTAAGAGCAGCACAAAAGTGAGACCAACAGACACAAAGTCTTGCTTAATATTGATTGCTGACTTCGGCTGTTTGCATTTAGCTATGTAACAGGGTAATTGGTTTGTCAAAGTTTAGCCGTCAGTTAATTCTTCCGGTCCTGCTTACTCTACACATTTTTAAGCAGCATAAATGGGTCACAGGATGGCAATAACTTTTGTCTGTTGTATTTCCATTCTTTCCAGGATCTAGCACAGATGGCAGTAAGGCTGGGCATTCCAGTATACTGGGTTCAGAGGTGGCCTTATTTGCAGGGATTGCGTCAGGGTGCATCATTTTCATCGTCATCATCATCACTTTGGTGGTTCTTTTGTTGAAGTACCGGAGAAGACACAGGAAGCATTCCCCGCAACACACAACAACTCTCTCACTTAGTACATTAGCCACCCCAAAACGCAGTGGCAACAACAATGGTTCTGAGCCCAGTGACATTATCATTCCTCTAAGGACTGCAGACAGTGTCTTTTGCCCTCACTATGAAAAGGTCAGCGGCGACTATGGACATCCAGTGTACATAGTTCAAGAGATGCCTCCTCAGAGTCCAGCAAACATTTATTACAAGGTCTGAGAAACACACAACCAACTCTGTGGTACATTTGATTCATAGAGGAAACTCACTGGTCAAATGCTTTCTGTTGGAGTTTGTGATGATGCCTTGTGTGCTAGCATTGACTCAAGCACAGGGGGGAGAAGGTGACAGCTCTTTATCCAGGAGCCGACGCGAGCTGGACAGCTTACCTAGTCTGTAGAATTCCTATCTTGGTGAATAAGTATTCACTAAAAGCTGGAAGACTTTTACATAGAAGATGCCCATTCTGATTGCTGTACTCTTGTTACATTCATCATCCTCAAAGCCATGTGCTGCGGGAGTTCAGGCATGTTCAGCCAAGGAAAGATGGAGTGATCCGTGGATGTTAATAGCTCTAGGCATCCTGAGAAGGTGCTCTAGGATATACCAAGCTTGAAATTCAATCCTATGACTTTTGTGTGTCTCTTACAGTGCATACTGGATTTGTCACACAGACCTTAGTGTCTAAGTAAGACTGGTTAAAGTTCTCTTGCTTTTAGTCTGTCACTGTTCCATTTGTTTCTGTTATCCAGGGCTCTGCCATCCTTCACATAAGATTTCCTTTCACTCCACCTCCTGAATCACTAATGAAACATTAATGTTTGGAGATCCGTGCTCCATCCATCTGCTACAGCAGCCTCACTTGAATGGGCTAATGCATTTATAGAAATCGTGTTTGGTAGTAAGGAGCCTTCCAGCCAAAAAGGCCGTAAACAAAGTCAGGAGCAGGACTGGGTGGTGGAGGGACGGGCTGACTGCAGGTGCAGTTGAATACTGCTGCCTCAAAAATAGAAACTGGGAAGAAAAAAAAGAAAAGAAAACAAAACCATTTAGGTAGCACAGCACTTTGGTATGCTAAGTTTTAAGAGACAAGTAGGAGACAATAGCATACGCAGTGGATTAGGGCTGCATTTGAAGGAATTTGTGGTAATCAAATACCAGTGTGCAGAAAATAATAGTACCTTCAATACAGTAGAACAAAGGGTTGTTGTTAGTAAGTGAACAAGCTTAGAGAGGACAAGACAATAGCAGGCCGCTGAGGATATATTAGGGCAGGGCTGTTGTGGTACTGGCAATAAAATATACAGCTTTGAAGCTGTAGTGAAAATGTTGTCTGCTTTGGATGACTTTTAAGCAGGCTCAGCTGCTATACTATCACATTATACTAATCACAGGGAGAGCATAAAATAAAATATCAGAGAGCCAAATCTGACCAAGATGATTATAAGCCAATGGGTCAAATGAGCTGTTGCTGGTTCTATCACTGGTGAAGTTGTGAAAAAAGAAACCAAACCTTTCTCATCTCTAAAAGTTAAGACAGAATTTCTGTCTGAGTCTTTTGCCGCTTTGATTGATTGTAGTGCTGTCCCTGCACAGTGAGTGTAGGTACTGTGACTGACACAGACGTTCATTGGTGCTCTGTTGCAAAGTTAAAGCACATATGGCAAACTTCTTGCAGTCCGTGAGTATAAAATAAAATAAATTATGACACTGAGATGGAGAAGGGAGATACATCTTATTTATAGTAGGTGTATAGAACACAAGGGATATAAAGTGAGAGTATTTTGTTCATTCTTTCTTTTTTCTTTTGGTTTACTTTCTTTTAACTAATATTATATTTTGAGATTGCACAGAATCTACACCAGAAGATGTAAAATTCATTTGCGGCAATTAAATAGTCTTAACTTGTCATCATTTCATATATGTATGTGTGTGTGTATACATATGTATATATATTTATACATGCATTATATGCTTGTAACCACATATACATATGTGTGTGTGTATATATATATCTATACACATACAGACACACACATATATAAACTCACATGCATTCAAAAACAAACAAAAAAAAGAACTTCTTCTGGGAAAAACATCAGCCATCCAAAACCAACTACGGGAGTGTATTAATAAGAAAAATAACCCAAAGCATCTTACAAGAGAAAACTAAGAAATAAAAGGGCCAAAATATCAGCAAGCCAATGCTACTGCATCACATATTTAACAATGACAAGATGTGCCGGCATTTATTTTCTGTGTTGTGTTTTCCCTTGCCTTACAGGCTGATGTGTTCTGTAGATTTCATTGAGGTTCATAGCGGGGGCGGGGAGGGGGGTTCAGGTTAAAGTTTTCTCTTTAGCATGGCTATTCCCTTAAAGCTCCCACCCTGAGGAGGAAATAAAAAACCCTCTACTTTTATATGTGCTATGCAAATAGACATTTCTAACATAGTCGTGTTACTATGGTAACACTTTGCTTTCTGATTTGGAAAGAAAATGTAGCAACAGCAGCAGTTGGGGTTCTCAGACCTCCAGTGAGCACCTGCAAGAAAAAAAGAAAAAAAAAAAAATCATAAAAATGATCACTCTCTCTATTTCCTGAACCTGAAAACGATGTTGGGGTGTTGGTCCAAAAGAGAGAAACATAGCAAAAAAAATCCTAACCCATAGTTCTGTGGAAGGTTACCATGGTGACTAACTACAGTACATATGTAATTCTCTTCAACAACCCTTCCTTTCTGTGACTCCATCCATACAAGGTTCTCTTGTAAGTCATTAAGATTTTATTTTGGGGGAGGGGGAGGAAGGGAAAAGATGGGTTTGCTGATACTTACCTTTATTAAATCAAATCTATGCTTCATCAGTTGGCTACATTCTAGTTATGTACTAAACTGTGAAAAAAAAAATCAGATGAATTGCTCAAGAGCAACCTGCAACCAACTGGAAAAAAAAATGTACTGTGCGTCTGTTTTGTGTCTGGTGCAGAATTATGACAATCTACCAACTGTTCCTTTATTTGACGTTGGTCCAGCTTTGAAAAGTTACTGTAAATGCCTTGCTTGTATGATCATCCCTAGTCACCTGACTTGGAATTTGCACCATCATGTCTAAGTGAAGATGCTGTAAATAGGTTCAGATTTACTGTATATGGATTTGGGGTGTTACAGTAGCCTTATTCACCTTTTTAAATAATAATTTAAAAAAACCCAAAAAAACAAAAAAAGAAAAACACCATTAAAATTAAGACAAAAATGGCTTTTCTTAACCAGATTGTGTATATAGAGCAATGTTGGTTTTTTATAAAGTCTGAGCAAGATGTTTTGTATAAAATTTGAATTTTGCAATGTATTTAGCTACAGCTTGTTTAAAAGCAGTGTCATTCCCCTTTGCACTGTATCGAGGAAAAAAATGGTATAAAGGGTTGCCAAATTGCCGCATATTTGTGCTGAAATTGTGTACCATGAATATTTATTTAAGAATTTCATTGTCCAGTTTGTAAGTAACACAGTATTATGCTTGAGTTATAAATAATTGTTCTTCTTGGTTTGTTTTTTTTTTTTTTTTTTTTTTTTTTAAATTTTGTTGGGGTTTTTTGGGATAATTTTGTTTGTTTGTTTGTTTGGTTTATGTTTTAAAACTAGCCGGTCATAAGTTGGAAATCTGCTTTAGTTCCACATTGCGATTAGTTCCCAGAAAAGGAGAATTATCAAAATCACATTCCACATCTGTTTCAAACTGAATTTGTTCTTAAAAAAATAAAATATTTTTTTTCCTATGGAAACCTTGCCTTGTAAGTATTTTCTTCTTTTGTTTAGTGATTTTTTTTTTCTTTTTTTAAAAGTCGAAAATAAATAATAAAGCCACGAAGTCTGCCAGCACCTCTAACCCCCTCCCTCTCCCCTCTCTTCCCTGTCTCTCCACTCTGATTGCCAGTGGTTTATAGGAATGAAAGCTCCTTATAATACACTGATTTCTGTTAACCTACTTCTTTCCCAGATTTTATCTTACATATGTCAGCAGATTTTAAAAGCACATTGGGGTTCTTACACCCTTGGAAGTCAATGAGCTTCAGTTTGGTGCAATAGCCAGGTTGTCTGGGTAATCTGGAGGTGAAATTGTAACCACAGAAATAATTCCCAGACATTATAGAGTGGATTTATACTGGGGGGTAGTCACAGAGAAATTACACCTGAAGCCACCTGGGCACAGTTTCTGTCTTTGCTGCTCCTGAGGAGGGAGGGCGGCAAGCCTGAGATGGAGAGGCTGAGCAAGAAGGAACAGGTGATGGAAGACTTCAGGAGAAGGGTTAGGGTTTAGAAATGCTGCTAGGACAAAATATTTCTTCATGGTTCTTCAGTGGGGTCATGCATTCTCCTGTCCCTGCTTTACTGTGCCTTAGGGAGATGAGCATTAATGTGCAAGGGACACAACGCCTTAATACAGGATCTATGGCTGTGTTACTCAGTTTTCATTAGGAAAACCCATTCTCTCATTTAATAATTAATTTTTTTTTTTTTTTGACAAAGCCCAATCACCATGAAAATGAAGCATCTTCCATTTAGCAACAAATAAATCGAATGATCATCCTTAGAATAACAGATGGGAAGGTCTGCAGTGGGGGAAGATGCTAGCAAATGCCAATTTGTGATAGTGATCTTACTGAAAAAAGGCAGCTAGTTATTAGTTATTCATTGTATTGGTCTCACCATTCTGATTTGTTAAACTATTTTTCCTTTTCTGAATAATGGGGGAAGAAATGACTATGGCAAAGGTGCTCTGTGCTGCAGTGGCACAGGTATTCTGAAACAGGACGTGCAGAAAGCCCTAGAGACTGGAACGGTTGGCCTAGCATGGCTCCTTGCCGACAGCTTGTTTTGTAGGTTCAGTTTACAGAGTCTGCTTGAAGTTGGCGTTAGAGGGAAAGTCACACAGCAGCACTGAGGTTCACCTGACTGCTACCATGTCCCCGCGAGAGTTACTTGATCCAGCAGAAGGCATAGGGGCCCATGGTGGAGTGGGTGATCATTCTCTGACTTCTCAGTAAATCATTTGGACCTAATCCCACATTTAAGGCTGAAAGTCCCTTTAAAGAAGATGGCCTTGCATGCTCAAAGGCTTACTTGGCTGGATTGAGATTTCACTCCCTGCTTCATTTTTGCACACATGGGATTTCACTTGCTCATCTTGATGGGTTGTCATGAGGGTCCCCACACTATTAATGCCTGTGAAGTGCTCAGGTCTGGTGGCTGTGAAGTGCTCAGGTCTGGCCTATGCTAAAAGCTTGTCTTATACAGCTGTCTGTTAGGGCTATGACTCTAGCTGAGCAAAGGCTAAGGCTATTGTTTTAGTCTTCAGTAAATGCTGAAATAGGATGATAAGAAAAATAATTTGACAGTGTCAAATTTACACAGCTTTGTAGAGCATTTTCGTTTCTGTGCCTCTATTTTCCACCTATGATAAATATATATTATGTTTGTAACTTGAATTTATACTGACATGCACACACCCCAATTTTTGTCACTCTTTCAGCAATAAGGGGAAAGAAAGTGTCGGTATAAATGGTCACGTGGTGGGGGGAAACAGTTGCCAGTCAAACTGTACATGTATAATTACACATCAGGAACACACATTCTGGGTTAATAGGAGAGCCTTGTGTACATACATTCACAAACATAACAGAACCCCCACTGAGCCTGCTAAACTCATTTTAGTAAATCATATGTGCCTTAGACACTCAACATAAAGTCACTGACTTATGACCCACTTTTTTATGTAACTTACAGAGTTAAAAAAATCATGTTTGCAGTTTTCTCTGCTGCTGACACTGCGCTATTAATTATCAAACAAGCACAAAATC
The DNA here is from genome assembly GCA_013396675.1 of Eubucco bourcierii. Lineage (NCBI taxonomy): Eukaryota > Metazoa > Chordata > Aves > Piciformes > Ramphastidae > Eubucco > Eubucco bourcierii. The sequence continues at coordinate 121,234 of VWZE01022707.1, forward strand.
AGAATTTACTGCCTTTATTATGAAACCGATTTCCTGGCAAGAACCAGTCCAAGTCAATAGGCTCAACTAAGTGGAAAATAAAATTATAATTCACAGTTGTTACTCATCTAGAATGGAATAAGGATCTGTTACATAAAATAGTGCCTCGCAAAGCAAGCGTAGCAATGTTACTACCTAGGCTTAAGTGTTCTAACTTTCCTTAGCCCTTCTGTTCAGCTTTGTTGTGATGCATTGATCAAGTGCTCACCCAGTCAGCAGCATGCTTGTTTTGATTCTGTGGATGCTGTGAAAATTCTTTTTATAGAAAAGCTTAAAATTGTGTAGTGGTTAGCAAAATAAAGGTCGATGAAAATTCAGTCTTTCTAAGAGACACTATCCATCTTCATAGCCACAAAAGAAGTTTGGTTTTTTTTGGGGGGGAGGGGGGAAAGCTCATGGTTTAAAACCACCAAACACACCCATTATATAGTTGGCACGTCATCACATGAACCATCAGATCAGAAATAAAGTAATATTTGTTTTGGAAAAAGGTGAGTGTTGGAGGATATACCACAGTGCATTCATGATTGTGCCATTCATGACTTCGTAGGTGCTGGGGTCAACTGAGCTATCATCTGTAAAATTATGTCTTTCACATGACTCACAGAAATACTTTAGTGTTTAATTAAGACATAATGCAACCCAGCAGAGTCATCCTACAAATAAAATCATGGGACTGACAGTGGAACTGGAGTTCCTGTTAGAAGTAGCGCACAGATGATATCCTTTCCTGTGCCTGGATCTGCCAGTGATGGGTGAGGTGCTGGCAAACAGGGGCTAACAACTCTTGCAACACAAGGGCAAGAACCTGCTCATGGGCAGTGAGGATGAGGAAGAGGAGCTGCAAGTGTCTGTCCCTGTAGAAAGGCCAGTGAGGCAGAGACAGGAGGCAAGGAGAGGGAAGGTGTGTGAGAGGGCAGTGGTAACCCATGGAGGAGGCTTGGGGCCATCTGCAATGACAAAATCCTGGGAATAAATCAGAGGCTGAGATGGGGAGGGAGGTAGAGGTGTTTACATCTTTGGTAAGGGCTTTGGTGGAACACACAGAACAACATGCAGAAGAAAAATATTGAGAGACGAAAGGCAAATAAATGCAGTGTTCACGTGCTGGTTTGAGGCATCACAGTTCACTAAGTGTTGGTTGTTGTTTTGAGAAGGTGAGGAGTTCAGGCTAGGTTGTTCTGCTAGGCACTGAGAGGAGACAGAGCCTACACAGGATGAAGAACCAATAGCAGAACTCAGTGTTTTCTGCAAGCTGCAATCCTGTGAAAAATAGATCTGTAAGAGTTGAATAACCGTAGGACTATTAAAAGTCTTAACAGCTAAGGACGTGGTGCATAGCTGTCATGACCTCTGGAAGAGGACTTGTTTTAGAAGTACATTAACAGAGCCTCATGTGCTTAGGCTGTTAAAGAAGTGCAATTAATTTAATAATGTGAGGAATTCATTGAGGGTGGGAGAATCATTGCTTCTAGATCAGACCTTCACTGGATATAATTAGCATAGTTCAGTTTCATTTCTGATCCTGCTTATCACAGTTCAGAATTGCATATGCATAAGCAATACTCATAGAGACTTTTTTATACCTCTTAGCTATAAGAAAGTGCTATACAAGAGTGTTGTCTTGAATATTATGAAGACTATACTCAAAAACATATCAACAATGATGTGCTTTTACAAGAGACTGTTCTTAAATGCCATAAAAAATGTAATTTGAGTTTCATTGAGCATCTTCAGCAATTTGTGGCATATGTTCATTAAAAGTAGGTTGGATTACTAGCATATCTACAATAAAAACTGTTCACATTCTAATGTGTCTTTTTGTCCTGTCTTCTGATATTTAAACTTATTCTCTCCTACTCCTGCATTCATTCATTTCTGTTCCATACGTATTTGCTGTCTGCTGTTATTACATTATCTGTTCATCCCCACATGCTATGTTCCCAATGTTTATGAAACTTCATAATTTGATCAGAGTACTGAATTTTAGCATTCTTTAAACTCAGCTCTTGGAAATATATGATCACATAAGCAGTTTAGTGATTATTCAGAAGCAATAGCATTTTAGCTTTCATCTCCAAGGAGTACGGGAGGATGTGAGGCCAAAAGGCAGAAAAAGATGACATTTTTTGATCTCAGGATTTGGGGAAACCCTAATGATGGTGCAAGAGCTAAAACCAGTTGCTTTTACTTCACACTTTTTTTCCTTCATTATGTGCTATGTTATTTTGTACCTAACCAACAAAGCACACATGAATTTTTCAGGCCTTGAAAGACTGAACTGTAGAGATTTGTACTACTGGATCTGAAGGTCTTCTCTAGAATTTCCACTGTTTAGAAATTGGTGGCTGCTTTCCTTCAGTTTGCTTATCACACACCCTGATGCCATGCCCTGATCACCTGCTTAGTACACCAGCCTCTATCAGTCCCCAAATCCCTCTCTGGTGCTTCGTATCTTCTCAGATAATGTTTCACTTCTGGACAAAGCTTTTGTCCCTCACCCTGAAAGTTTCTTTTCAAACGTTGCCCTAGGCTTTCCTCCTTTATGTATGACTGGCTCTGGTTTTCAGCTGATGACAAGTTTCTAATGGAAAAAAAAAAAAAAAAGTTCTGATGGAACACAGAAACAGTCCTTGTACCAAAAGTGTGTTTTCTTCTAAGCCCCTTATTTTTCAATCAGCTTTACTCTGATTTTTTTGGTGGCTTTATCTCTTCCTTTTGTGTTTATTCAATTGCATCTGAAGGAAAATAGCATGCAGTAAAATTCCTGAACACAATTTAAATAGCTCATTTCAATCCAGTTGGCTTTACATTTCCATTCATCAATACATTAAGCTAAAGATATCTCAGATTATTTTGTCTTGTTTCTTACCATTTAAAAAAAAAAAAAAGAAGAAAACTAGTAAAATCTGTTTTCAGAAAACCATAAGCTTTTCAGTCTTGAAGATATTATTCACACATAATTAAGAAACAGTGGTTGGTGTGAAATTCAAAATTGAGTGAGCATATTTGAAGGACAGAATGACTTTTGACCATACCTAATGTTCGGTTTTGTTTTCTTTCCTTAAATCAGCTCAATACTGAGAAGCAAAAAGTGCTGCTGGTTTTACTGTTGGTGCACCAGCCAGTGGGAACCGGCTTGGGGCTTATTTATATAGCTTTGTCCTTTCGGTCTCTTATGACAGGCAGTGATAAAACTAAAGTCTGGATGCTTTGGCCACTGGTAGGTGTAACCTATGCGATTACACACAATACAAGGGATTTATACTAAGACATTGTTCCTGCAGGAGAATCATAAATCCCTTTTTCCAGCTCCTCTCCACCTGCTTCTAGTGCTGCATTTAAACCAGCCAACTTTTTTTCTTTTTTTTCTTTTGGAATTTTACCCATCCTAAATATTTTAAAGATAGTATCAGAACTATATTTGTAAAGTTATACAACACTTTTGGTTTTTTTGCATAGCATCTGTGCAGCATTTCCATAGTGTCCCTTTACTCAAGATACTGTTAACAGACCAATGCCTAAGAACATCCAGATGAGACTTGGGAGACTTGCTTGTAATTACATCCATTTTTTGAGCAATAACTTACTGCCACATTTTAGTTATGTCACACCACTGACAGGTTGAAACACCAATACACCTTCGTCCAGAAAGGCCTCATCTCTGCACACAGAAATTATAAAAGGACTGATTTTATTTTCTCTCTTTCAGTCACCAGCAGTGAGGGATTACCCTGGGCTATTCAGACTTTTGCAAGGAGGCGGAGAGGAGGTGGTGAGGCCACAATCCCCAGCACTTTGATCGTTCCTTCTCAAAGGGAAGAGCTGCTCCGTCTTGCAAGAGATGGGAGTTTCACATGGCCCTCCCTGCGGCACCGAGTGTGTGATAAACGCAGGACTGAAGCTCCAACTGATGGTGCTCAGTCATTCAGCTTTCTGCACACGGCTGTGACAGCAACTGTTTGGAAAATAAAAAAAAAAAAAAAAAAAATCTTGGAAGTGGGCTGATAGTGTAAGGAAGGCACGCGGGGGCCGATCCAGGACTTTTGGCATGCCTTAGCTCATCTGCTGTACTGCCGCCGAGCGCTCTGCCAGCCGAGCTTTGCGACATGCAAACAATGAGGAGGATCCGGCCCTTGGAAACGGCTCTGGCGGTGAGAGTCATGGGAGCGGGGAGAAACAGCTGCAACTGTCACAGCAGCGACTTCTGCAGAGCAGCAGAACCTGGAGAGAGTACCGGCTTTCTCGGGAGAGGCTGTTTTGAGGCTGCAGAAGGAGGTCTGGGAAGCCTTGCACTTGTTATTTATTATTTGATGGCTCTAATTAACATTGATACCGGCTCATAGAACACAATTTGATCCAAATGTTTTTTGGTTTGTTTGGTTTTTTTTCCCCCCAAGACTGAAGTGGAGTCTTTTGTGGATGCAGTTGACTGATTTCAATGCCTTGAAGAATTTGGCCCTTGATTACTAACTGATTGACAGCTGTGAATCATGTGGCAATTAAATCACTGTAAAATATAAGACCTATTTAGTAACACTTGCAAGGCTCTTTGCAATAATGACGCTTGCAAAAATCCTACTCACTGCCTGCTATTTTAAGATAAACATAATCGTTGAGTCTACCAAGTTCTTCATCTTTAAAAAACAATGAAAATCAGAACTCTGAACACTCTTAATCAGTGTTCAAATTCTGCTTTTAAAAAAAATCATCCTAAATTCTGAGCCTGAGTGGTTTTCTGTGGAGGTGAACTGAGTGGTTTTATAGTTCGGTCACACATCATATGAAAGAGTGTTTTCTTTGATCAATTTTTAGCTTTCCACCTTTGAAACTCTCTCTGTTTCTTCTGAGCCAGAGAAATAAACTCCTAAGTTCTATCACATATTAGCATATTTCTACCTTTAGAAAAAAAAAATCTCATTCTTATAGTACCCATGCTTCTTAATCTATTTCCATTTAGTGAATTCTCTATAACTCAAACAAAAAAATTTCCCCTCTACTTCGAAGTCTCCCTTAGTTCTGCTTTTTCCTTTAAAAACAAATGGAGAGGGAATGTAGTTTGCTGGTGATGGCTTTTTCCTACACTGTAATCGTGGAAGAGCTGGGGAGGAACAGCACATGAAACAGTTTGGATGTCATCGTGACTAATCGTGTCCATAACATTGTGGGAAACTGCTACCATAAAACATCTTGGATGGTGATAAGCACTTTAAGCTTGCATTAATGGATTTGAAACTGCTCAGCATCTCTTAGGCATTCTATCCAGAAAGAGAGGATATTTTTTTTTTTTTGATTGCAGTCAAAAACCTTAAGAAGTATCTACCTATGTGTCTCTATAACAAAATCTGAATATTTCCTTTGTAATATCTTAGCGGGAAATATTTCCCTGAATACTCTGTCGCAGTATCTTCCAACTTGGTGCATAAAACTCCTTTTCAAATAGGTCTCTTAATAAATTAATTTTTCTCCCAAATTGTGTGAATCACTCCTGTCTAACAATTTGCTTTATGTTCTTCTGTAGGCAGACCACACTTTGAGGAAAGTCCTCATAGTGGGGTCCTTTCCCATGTACTGAGGGTCTGTGATGGCAACCAAAGTGTCATCATCTCCCTTGCCTCTAAAAACATATGCCTTCCAGTTTAGCCCACCAGGGCTGTAGGAGTGCTGGGTTTAAACACATGGGTAGCCAGCATGACTCAGAACAGAGATATGGATGTGTGATCTCTGGTTAGTATCCTTCCAGCTATTTTTATTCTGTTGTTCTTTTCCTTCGGACGTTTATCACTTTTTGTAGCTGAACAGCTACTTCTCAGAGGAGCCTCAGAAAGCACTAAAATTTACAAAGCAGCAGCCTAGGGAGTCAGGCTCTAACTCTGCTTTTCCAACCTCACTGATTATGTGCAGTGGCACGATCCTGTTGCTGTTCAGTAAGAGACATAGATCAAGAACATCCCAAAACTTGGCATTTAGGGAATTCTTCTTTAACACAGAAGGCATGGCTCATATTGCAGAACAGACTGCAAGCCTAACTACACAATCTAAATCTTATCTGAGGGCTTCGACTCTTAGATTCTTCCAATTCAACACCTCTTAAGTGGGAAATTATGTCATACTGGTAATGTACCTGTTTATAAGTTCACCTCTGAGTTTTTGGTTTTGCTGAGATCCCACACACTTCCTTAATGGTGGACAGTGAGTTCCATCAGGAGGACTGTGGGGTTTTTTGGTTGTTTTTTTTTTCTTCCAGAAATCAAGACACCTGCTGTGTCCAATGTCAGAGGGAGGTGTCAGCAGCACCCATGTGAATGATTTAGATGGGAAAAGGCATAGCAAACATCCTGACTGCTTCTGACGATCTGAAAAAGAGTAATCTGTCAATTTTTGCCCTAAATGGGAAGCTGAACTTTAAGTCATGGCTTAACCAAAGGGCAGCATATGGCAGCACTACAGCTGTTTGAAATCCACTTGCACTTCACACTGGCACTTTGACAAACGCTATTGTGTTACAAATACTGGATAACACAGTAAATCTAGGTCCACGTTCAACTCTGGTATACTCAGGAATAATTCCCACTGATTTTGTACTCATCTATACTAGAAAATGTACAGAAATGCGTAGGACAGGAACATATATGTGGTGCTTGTAAGCAATCCTTCTGGCAGGCTGAGAAACATTTGATGCAGTTGGACCCCTGGAGCAGGAAATGTGAATGTTAGACTGTGGAAATGGAGCAAAGATTAGGGAATCCATGAGGTCCAGGAAATGCTTGGTGATTTTAAAGACAAAATTTGAATTTCTGCATTACAGCAACACCTAGGCACACTGGGTGGTCATAATAAGGGGAAAGGGGCTCCATTTGCTGTCTTTCATACTTTATTTCTCATCTCTCTGCCAGTTTCTACAAGTAAAGAAAGAACCCATAGGGATTTATTTTTTTTTCTGGAGCGAGAGCCTACAGGAGGTCTAAAAACAGCATTAGACAAATATATCAGACAAGAGCTCATGTTGCCTGGGAGCTGCGGCTGCCAATGATGAGATCTTCAGTTTCTTAGTCATTTTAGGTCAGAAACCAGGTGTTACATTGTTGATCCCACGGCTGTTTGCCATCCCCTGCCTCCTCATCTAACAAACTGTCTCAGCCTTAACAGCTTTCACAGCTCCAGATGTTTAAAAATACACTTCTAGAGTACTTGAACAATAAAGTGCTCTTTTCAAAGTACTACTTTCTACATTCAGTGTCTGAGCCAGCGATGTCTCCTATACACTGATTTTTAGATGGCATTTTAAAAGTTCCAAGCCTGGACACAGTTTCTTTGCTTAAATACTTGCTTAAACGCCTTCAGAACTGTGATTATGGATTTCCTGAGGTTCATATAACTACAAAGGCAAGAGTAAAAGGAGAAAGGATGATTTCTGTAAACGCATCTTATACATTCAACTTACTTGTGCATTCTCTGCCTCTCAGAGGCAGAATGGTCAGGCAGCAGGGGCAGTTTTGCAGCATGCAAAATAACCAAAGAAAATACCCTGGAGCATTTGGGAGATTTTATTTTGTAACCGTCACAACAAAGTTATTAAACTAAACGATATTACAAATGGTTGGAAAAACAGAGCAAGAGAAAAAATACTGTTTAAGGTTCAATAAATAAAACCTATTCTCATGTTAAAAACATGTACTTTTTCCTAAAAGAGGCAGTGTTGGTGCTGGCATCAAAGACAAGGATGTCAGCAGGAAGTGCTGAGGAAACAGATGAGGCCTCGCACTTCAAAAAGCTTAGCTCTGGGTGAGATGTTCCCACCAACAGTCAAGATTCACAGATGACATTTTCAGATGTCTTCAGTATTTTGCATTAAGGCAATCATGTGATGTATCCTATGCCATATGTCTTTTCCATGGGCTTCAGTTACTTAGGTGTCTACAGCCGCTTTAAGTTCTCCACTATGAGGTGGAAAAGAAGTGTATGAAAGCATCCCTGGTTTGCTTTGTTATTTTAGAATTAGTTCCACCAGATTTGGACAGCTTCCTATCTCGTTTCCATTAGCAGAGATGCCAATTTTTAGCCGCTTAATGCAGTGCTAACCATTTTCTCTGACAAGGACATGGCCAACCCATTAGATTCTTGACAAGTGATTGATTTAAGAGAGAAATGTCTATTTACGAACTAATGCAAAAAATATGAAGGATGAGTAACCTAATTAATGAATTGTGTATTCCTCGTGGCAACATGAATAAAATTACTGCTAGGTAAACAGAGAATTCAACGTTGCTCCATATGCTTCTTTTAGTGCTGTTCAGATAGTACAGGTGTAACCTTTGGGTCACTTTACTGTGTGATATTTAAGTGGACTATTGAAGGAAGTTGTCACCTATTGACACCTATTTTTAAATTCCTTCCTGCTGCTCTGAGGAGAAATAATACTTCGTAAATTGCTAATACATCTAGAGCTCTTATCAAACTGCTCTCAGAAAAAAAGCAAAATCCTCTGCATCTTTAGAAATGAGGCTGCATTTCCTCTAAAATCAAGGCACCATCCTAAACATCTATAATCTGTCAGAAAGAAAGACTCTGCGTCTTTAATGCTCATCATTCATTTATTTCCTAAGGTGGGGCTGGAAACCTCTGTTTGAAATAGTGTGGGAGTGAAAAGCAGCCTTAGGCACAATTGATGTAGGTCTCTGTCCCCCAGATGCAGAAAGTATTGTAGGCATGGCAATGCTCAAATCTAAATTTTAGGTATTTGACTTCTGTAGTGGAATGCAGAGACCCAAATGTGGTGTGTGAATTCCCCATCTAGTGCCTGGGGAGAACAACTAGGTGAGTCATAATCTACCCAGCTAAATTCAGCTATTATGTCCAGTCTCTGAAGTCAGTGAGGTTAAATTGAAAATTGAATAGAGAACACTTGGCCTGTGGTTTACTTGAAAGAAATTTTTAAAAAAGCATAAAAGTGTGTATTTCTTTAAAATTTCTGCTGACAGACCAGAGTTAATTATCCTGCAGCTGCAGACTGAGGAGAGCTGCTCTTATTTCTGCCTTGAAGCAGCAGGTGAAAGCCTGGAGAGAGAAGCTGGGTGCCATTGACTTAATTGAGTTGCTTGAATTGGAGGCAGCATCTAACACCAGAGAGAAGCAGGAAAGTGGCAAATCTTCAAGATCAGGATTCCTAAAGAGTGGCAGAAATAAATTAATACACAGAAATGAGAATATGACTAGGGAGAAGAAAGGATTAAAAATACGCACTTATGACGCCCTTGTAGTATCTTAGATGCCTTAGAGACAGATCAGCTAGACACAAGCTCTCTCCCAGAATTGTTGCAGTCTGATGAGAAATGTGATAGAGCAATGTAGAATTGTAAACAACTGAAGATGAAAGAGAGTTACCAAAACCATCATCGAGTTATGTGCTGCTACACAAGTACCTTACGTAAAAGCCCTTTACCCTGTTGTCCCATATGTCACTCTGCACCCTAATAAGGCCTGCTGTTTTGCAAGCACTCCTTGTGACATCCTGATTTTCACTTCTCTTGTGAGCTAAAACACAAAGCTGTGCACTGTTTGCAATGCTTCTATTGTGAGAACCTCTATTTTAGAAATATCTTATCCTGAAGGTTATTTGGTGTGTGTCAAGGGCATAATAGACAATAGTTTAGGAATAGGAAAAGGCAATAATAATAACAAATGAATGTAATTATCTACCCACATAATTTATTATGATACCTGTTCTACTGAACGTTTGTTTGAATGTATGAGACATTTTTATTTGTATGAGACTTAATAATTTAATAGAGATAAAGTTGCTTCATCTGTTTTTCAGGAAGGATCTTAAAGGTAGCCTGATCAAGGTATGCTAACACTTTCATAACATCAATCTGAGGACTTGTGGAGTAAATTTAAATAAGTATTGTGCTGGTTTGAGGCTAATTGGAATATTTTAATGGAGAAAATTATATTATAGGTCATGAAAAGGAAACAATGGTGATGTCTTTCACTCATAGGCTTGCTGAGATGTATAAGAACACAAACATAGATAAGACAGCGTCTCTTGGTCTCTCTCTGGGAGCCAGTGGGTCTTCTATCTGCTGAATAACCTAATTAACCACTCTACTTCTAATCTCCCTGGCTGATCCTCCAAACTCATCTTGTGCATAAGCCAGACCCTGGGGTAAGGTACAGGGGTGGGGAGAAGGTGGAAGGGTGGTTGGGAGCCCCTCATGGGGACTCTGATTTCTGGGAGGGGTGTTGTGTTTCTGTATTACCTTTAACTTGTATGTTTCTGCAAATATTCCTATATATTGTGTATATATCTGCTTGCATATGTGTGGCAAAATAAGACACAAGATTAAAATGTATTAAAATGAATGGATATAATTTGTCTTTCAATACTTTAATTTGAAGATGAAAAAGACCAGTGTCAAAAGACTACTCTATTGCTTTGTGAATCAGGAGATAAGGTTTCTGTTAACAGTACTGGCTACTGGCAATCACTGGTGCCATGTGCACATGAGGTCAGATCTGGTAAGTTGAAGGAAAACCTTGGTTTGAGACCTCAGTAAGTACAGCCAATTATGAGTACAGCCATGATGGAAAACCAGGTATGAATTGCCAGAAGCAACAGAAACCTGGACACATTTGTTAGCTGACGTGTTGCATGGCATGAATATTTGGAACCACTGTTTGGAAACAACAAAACTGCATTTGAAGAGGCTGTACTGAAGGTTAATATTCCAGTATCATAGTATTTCTACTTATAAGAGGACTAGGTAGGGTTGAGGTTAAAAGAAATAAGTCACAATACTTTGTGGCTCGAGCTGCCTCTCTGTGCTCATGCACTGCTGCACCTGAGGAAATCATCCCTCCCAGGGCAGTGGGTGCCCAGGAACAGAAGGAGATACAGTACCAGGCAGGAACCAGGTACGGGATGCGAATAGCTTGTTTCTGAAACACAATAATGAAGCGTGCACATCTTTCAGTGCAGTATATGCTTGTGGGATGGCAGAACGCTGTGGTTTTCTTTAAAGCCTGCTCTAGCAGCCTTTGTGTTTGATATACCATCACATCAGCAAATTTATATGCTTTTGATGGAAGTTTTGTTTTAGAGTGGCACTTCATATTAACATGTAAGAGCAGAGCCAAGTAGAGTAGCAAACAGAAGGAGGAAGAGCGGCTGGCAGAAAAAAATCTGCAGATCTTGGACAGCTGCTTAGAGATGTGAAAACCTGTGAAGATTTCTTCTGTCACTGAGCAGAAAAAAGATTGTATTAGAGGTTTGTAAGAAGTGTTAACAACTGTGTAGTAGGTGTTATTTTCTCCTTGTTAAGCAAGATAAATCACCATTGTACCAAGTATTTTCAAAGACTGTATTAAAATAGCAAGTACCAGTGTTTTGTTTATTTACTTTTATAAATCTGTGATATATTGGATGCAAAATCTTTTAAGAAGTTCATATTTATTCTGTGAGCTTCAGTCTCAAGGCCTGTGCTAGATTTCTGGCAGCACAGTGAAACACAACCATGCCCGCACACCTGCACGAAGTGGGTGTTTTTGTTCCTTGGATCATGCAGATTATCTCCACTGTAAACTATGCATTAATAAAAAGGAGGGCAGGCACTTACCATATTCCCTTTTGGAATTAAGAAATAAAAGGGAACTTGCCTACTTGGCTGACTTTGAGGAAACTTTTAGAAAGGAAAGTTAAGAAGGAAAACGCCAGGAGTATAATGACTAATAAAGTAAGGAAAAATACTGTGCTGTTTTAAGTGTAAATTTGTTCTGGAAATGTGAATGCAAAGTGCCACCGAACAGCTAAAGAAGATGTCCATGTTCTAAGTGTCCTTTTACAGGCCATTTGAAACGGAAAAAACAGCATCAATGTCAGCAAACCTAAGAATCTCCTTTTGCAGAAAAATAGTGTATGAAATGTAGCTCTTAATCTTGAGCCTGAAAACCTGTATTTATAGGTAGTAAGAAATGTTATGACAGTCATTTTGATTTTTCCACCAATGCTAGCCTCAGGAAAGGAAACAGAATCTAGGAAAAACAGTCACTGCAACTATCACCCAGTTGTTGCAGTTACCCTAGTGCAATGCTGTGGCAAGAAGCGGTTCCATCCCGAGATTAGGAATTTGCAGGTAGGAGCTCTTCTTAGAGAAGGACAGGCCAGGGTGACTGAGATGCAGGATAGGATTTATTTGGTAAGCAAGGGCAATACTGTATAGATCCAGCAGGACAAATGCGAAGAGTAATGCTGGTGGGCAGGAAGCACAGGGAGCAATGCTCTGTAGAAATCTGCCTCATGTCCTCTTTGCTCCTCATTCCCTGTACAAGCTGCTTGAAATCAGTGTTCACAGAGTGTGGCATGAAGATATTAAAAGTTGGTTTCTGCTAATCAGAAATATCCTGATGCTCTTGACTGCTAAGGCTGGGGGCTGGGAAGGTAGAAACTCATCCTATTCTATTGGCTATATTTGATTCCTTACTTGTTTTGTAATAGTTTATACACCTGGTATAGAACAGAATATTTATTTTCCTTTTTTTTTTTTTTAATTAATATTTAAAAAAAATAATTTCTTATTTTGCCATGGTGGTGTACATTAGTGCCACCTTATTTCAATGAAACACATATGTACTACCACAAGACTAGTTGTGTGATTCCAAAGCTCTTCAGTGCTTTGCGGCTGTAGGATTACATTACAGGATTACAGATCACAAGATACAGGTTGCCCAGGGAGGTTGTGGATGCTCCCTCCCTGGATGTGTTCAAGGCCAGATTGGATGAGGCCTTGAGTAACCTCTACTAGTGGGAGGTGTCCCTGCCTATGGCAGGGGGTTGGAACTAGATGATCCTTGAGGTCCCTTCCAACCTTACCATTCTATGATTCTATGATTCTATGAAGATGTTAGGGGTTGGAAGGGACCTTGGAGATCAAGTCCAACCCCTCTGCCAGAACAGGACTAAAGAATCTAGTGTAGGTCTCACAGGAATGTACCCATATGGGCCTTGAAATTCTCCAGAGAAGGAGACTCTACAACCTCTCTGGGGAGCCTGTTCCAGTGCTCTGTGACCCTTACAGTAAAGAAGTTCTTCTTCATGTTGAGGTGGAACTTCCTGTGCTGTAGTTTATACACACTGCCCCTTGTCCTATCACAGGGCACAAGTGTGAAGAGGCTGTCCCTTCCTTCTTGACACCCAGTCCTCATATATCTATATATATTTATTAGATCCCCTCTCAGTCTTCTCTCCCAATTAAGCAGCCTCACGTCTCTCAGCCTTTCCTCATAATGCAGTGCTCCAGTACCTTAATCATCATTGTAGCTCTCCATTGGACTCTCTCAAGTAGATCCCTGTCCCTCTTGAACTGGGGAGCCCAGAACTGGATGTAATATTTGAGGTGAGGCCTCAGTAGGGCAGAGTAGAGGGAGAGAAAAAACTCTCTTGATCTACTGGACACTCTTGATGCACCCTGGGATCCCATTGGCCTTCTTAGCCACAGGGGCACATTGCTGTCCCATGGATAGCTTGCTGTCCACCAGGATTCCCAGGTCCTTCTCCACGGGGATGCTCTCTAGCAGATCACCTCCTAACCTGTACTGGTGCAATTTATTATTTCTACCAGATATAAGACCCTGCACTTACCCTCTTACAGGAGGATTGTGGTTGCTTTTGTTAACTTGTTTTGAGAAGTATCTTATTTTTCTTAAAGCAATGTACAACTACCATGGGTAGAAATGGAACCACTCTCTCCCCTTTGTCTCTTTATTTTTTGTGTATGCCTACATTGCAAAATATTGCGTAGTTTCAGATGGATATAAATTCAACAATGGATTGAAAAATCAGTAACTTCATGTTTGCCTTGTATTTTAAATTTGTGTCTTTTATGCACAGCCAAAAAAATAGGTTATGGTATGTAATTTTTTCCTCTTTAGGTATGTATTTGAACATCTGTTTCAAAAAATCAAATCCAAGCGAAGCAAGTCTTCACTTTTGTGCATATACCCGTAAGCTGAGGTAGAATTATTAGGCATATTGTGGTACTACTGTTTTATAAAAACACCCCAAACAACAAAAAACCCAAACTAAAACCCTAACAACCACAAGAACAAAACCTGGTTGGGGTTTTTTTTTTTTCAGTTTATTTTTTGCAGATTGGTCAGGATAAAAACCATCTCTTCTCGCGTGTTTGGCTGTTCAGTCTCATCTGATTTAACTCAATGAGTGTTTGTGCCAACTTACACACGGGCCAACTTTGCAAGGCAAAGTGCTAATTGAAAGTCACCATCACCCAGGGCTCTCAGCTTTGTGGATAGGACAGCTGATTTTACTGGCAACATCGTCAGCCAATGTTTCCAGCCTGGATGATGAAAAGGGGAAGATTTGAACTGGGTCATCATTTTGATACAATTAAAATGAAAATGTTTGTTGAGTTGCCAGGGCTTAGTAATTTGCCAGTGGCCACTGCAGCTTTTAGCATGGAGCATATCTGTGTCAGATTCAATTCAGATAATCACAGGTCAGCTTAAACACTACAATTGTAATCTTTATCTCTTTTTGTAACAGAGCTCGTTTAGCCGCATGGTTTCATTGACACTATGCTCTTGTGTAAGAACTTAAAAAGACGGAAAAGGTTCCTGGATTACTTCATAATTGTGAAGGACTTGTTCAGCTTTTAAAAGGACAGTTTACAAAAGCTCCTCAAAGTAAAAGCCTGGAGATATCCTAACCCCACACAGGGAAGGTGCCAGTCAGTCACTAGGGTGGGTCACAGAGGTTACTGGAGATAAAGGAATTTTGCAAACCCTGCATAGATGCTGCATGACTCAACACACCAAGAGGGGGATGCACTCACTCTGCTGAGCAGTTTAATGTTCTGGAGTAATGAAATGGTAAGTCTTTTCCACACAGTGGGCCTGCCAAAAAACAATAATAATGACAATAAGATTCCTTGAGAGGAAGCCTGGAAAGTTTAGCTTGGAAGATATATTATTTTAATGCAAAGTCATAATTAAATCCAGTAAGCTCCCACAGCATAGAGTGAAATCAATTGAAACACAAATATTCAGAAATATTGATTCAACCACTTTTATCCATGGCACATGGCTGAAATAGTTAACCACTCTTATGCCTGTGAAACATTATGGTTTGCTGGAGAGGAAAAGACAGCTAGGTCCAGGAAGTGTGTACTTAATTTTACCTCGACTTATATTTCATTTGTTTATTGGTTTAGCCTCAAATTAAATGGAAATTAAAACCCTCAAATTAGTCCTTATCATTCACTTGCAGGTGTACTGAATGTCTCCTAAAAATGTGTACACACATATGTGACACAGTATGTACTTTCATGGCCATGCTGCTCTAATCTTCATATGCTCATATTTAATTAAAACTTATTAAATGAATACTTGGGATAAAAGGGAGCAAAGTACATCACAATTTCTCCTTTTCAGAACACTATCCCTTTATAAAAAGCACGCAGAATAATTCAAAACAAGTGAAACAAGGTACATATTACAAGTTTTTCATGTTATGCATTCACACTCTGCAGAAGGTCTGTACATAATGTCTGATAGGTTGCAACACTTTTTTTTTTCTAGTTAAAGCTCATTTTCACAAGCTTTACTTAGGTGCAACAGGATGAAGGACAACTCTGGTTCTGCCTAATGAACACTGCTACAATTATGCTCTCAAAAGAATGCTTTAAATTTATCCAACAAGATGGACACTCCATAAGTATAAATAAATGCATTTTGTTACCACAGCTGATAGTATATAAGCTTTAGATAATTAATTAGCTGAGGGGTTTTTTTTGCATCACACACCGAGTTTTGCTTTGGTTAACCACAAATTCAGGGTAAGCTTGTCTCTAGCACAGCGGACACATGAATAATAGCCATTTTATATTCATCAGAAAATGGGCTTTGTTATATTCAGTAATATCCAACACACAATAACTTGGAATGAAGCCATTTCTAGAGCACAGTTTTGAAACTAGTTTCAGAAATCATGCATAATAGGGGAATGAAATGCAGTTGGCATACAGGAGTAATGTTTGAGCAGTTACATTGTAACTGAATGCAGTATTTCCTGAAGGGAAACAAATATTTGAGTATCTGCAAATGTGAACCCAAGTTCCAAGATCTGCTCCTTTTCTTTCAAGAGTTCCCATATGCTTTCTATTCCACTTGGCCACAGTCTTATGTCAGAATACCTGATGTTACTGTAAAACAGAAGGAAGGTCATCCAACAGCACATACATCGCCTTGTTAAGTTGAATTGCATTTCCCACTGAAAGATGACATTTAAAATAAACCCCAAACCCTCAGTATTCTCGAGTTTCAGAAAGGATTTTACAAACTGTGTTACCTATCCTCATTTTTAAGGATAAAGTGTTTTTTAATCACCTGATTTAGCAAATGAGTTGGTTGGCTTCTTGATTATTACCTTCTCTATATAAACCCTTTAATCTTTCACCTTGAAATTTGCATTTCTAAGCTCAGTGCTAGCCTGTGGAAGGCTTGGTAACACCTCAGAGGCCCAGATAAGTATGGTAACTCATTCAAACTTTACTTCAAATCCACTTATTTGTTACAGGCACCAATCATGTGTAGAAGTTTGAAGATGAGTGTACAACCTGCATTTAGATGTGTAGTTTGCGTGGTCAGGCACACAAAGACGTGAACTACTCATGTCACGTAAGCAGATAAATCCCTGCAGAAGCTGGCAGTGTAGACAAGGTGTGAAATGGTAGCTTTGCAGCTTAAATACTAGATCAGTGAAGCCTTTTAAAGTTGGCTTTAGATATCTCCTACTAGATTTTTACTACCTGAATGAAATATTTTTCATTTTGTTTCATTTCAGTAACTATTAATCTGTTTGGTTGGCTCATAATGCACTAATTTAATTTTTTACATCTATAGTGTTTGGTGGGAATTTTTGTGCCTTATATTACAGAGATGCCATGTCAAACTATATTTTTCTAATCCTATTAGAACTGTATCTGTTATGATATTAATTAGTGGAAAATAGTATTTAATACTTATCCTGTTATACAGCCTTTTCCTTTATCACTGGTTTGTTTAGTATCTCTAGAGCTCAGATTTTCCTCTGGCTTTAATTCAGCATGTTTGAAAATTCAGAGCCTCAACAAAAGCATGAATGGAAGAATGATATCCTCCCTCCTTCTTGGCTAGCACAAAGAAAGTGTAGTATCCCTCTCCTTTGTTCCTAGGTAAGGATTTGGAATGGCTTTTAAAATATCTCAGATTACTTTTCTCACATTGTTTATCCAATATGACCAATCATAGCAGGCTCTCTGCCAATCCTCTTGTTTAACTTACCAGCTTGCTTAGTTCTGTGGAATCTTTCTCATACACTTTTTTTTTTTTTTTTTTTTTTCCTTTCACACAACACAGGTGAAATTCATTCCTGGGTCTGGAGCCAGATTAAGGCTCATGTGATAATTTATTGCTTACAGTTATAGCAATATTATGAGGGCTTAAATTAATTTCAAGGACCTGGTACAGTCCTCCAAACAGGTGTGAGTTCTAACTGCTATGAAAAAGTCCTCTTCATCTGGAAAACTTGCAACTTCTTCTGTAGTTTCTAACAATTTAAACTTTCAATCTCTTTTACTATAAATGCAGCTTGCAGTAAGTGAAGCCCCTGGGAATGTGATGCTTAAGCTTCATTTGTGTGAAAGACAAACAATGGCTGTTATAGTTTCAGAATGTTGTGAGGGACCAAATTATCCAGCAGTGACATTGTAAGTGATCCAATGAAAATACTCAGAAACTTCAGAAAAATTGACTGGCATGTTTGGTTTTATCTACAGCTGAACTGTGAGAAGCAGCTACCGAGAAAATGATTATAATAATGATATTAGAAAGAATGACCTAATTTAATGTCTTGCCACCTTTTCTTTCTTTTCTTTCTTTTATTTTTTTTTAAAAGAATAATATCTCTATACTTGATCTAATTTAAATTAGTTCAAGAAATTAGTCTTGTGGGGTTTTTTGTTTTGTTTTGTTTTGTTTTTCTTTAAAGAAGAAGGGAGAGTTATAAGACAAAACTCCATATGTAAGTCTAACTTCCTTTTTTACTTTAAATCAGCAATTATCTTCTCTGTTGCAAAACCAGATATTATCATAGCATGTTGGGATAACCTATGGATGTCATCTATAGGCACTTCTACAATGCCTTTGACAGGGTCCCCCACAACATCCTACCTGCCAAGTTGAAGAGATATGGATTCTCTTAAGGAACTGGCTGAATGGTCCAACAGTGGCTTGAAGTCCAGATGTAGGCTGGTGACAAGTGGACTCCTTCAGGGTTCTGTACTGTGACCAGTTTAGTATTTTTATCAGTGATATAGATAGTGGGATCAAGTGCACCATCAGCAGGCTTGCAGGTGACACCAAACTGAGTGGTGCTGTCCAATATGCTAAAGGGATGGGATGTCATCCAGAAGATCCTGGACAAGCTGCAGAAGTGGGTTCAGGTGAACCTTGTGAAAAAGACTGAGTGCAGGGTCTTGCACCTGGGCAAGATCAATCCCTATTATTGATACAAACTAGTGGATGGGGTGGTAGAAAGCAGCCCTGCAGAAAAGGACTTGGGAGTTCTGGTGAATGAGAAGCTGGACATGAGCCAACAGCGTGTACTTGCAGCCCAGAAGACAAATAGCATTCTGAGCTGCATCGGAAGCAGCATTGCCAACAGATCCAGAGAGGTGATTCTACCATTTTATTCTGCCTTGGTGAGACTCCACCTGGAGTACTGCATCCAGTTCTGGGGCTCTCAACACAAGAAAGACATGGACCTGATGGACCAGGTCCAGAGGAGGGCCCTGGAAATGATCAGGGGGCTGGAACACCTTTCCTACAAGAACATGTTGAGCCGGTCTTGTTCAACTGGCGGAAGAGAAGACTCCAGGGAGATCTAATAGTGGCCTTCCATTACCTGAAAGGACCTACAACAAGGCTGGAAAGAGACTGCTTGTAAAAGCCTGTGGTGATAGGACAATGGGCAATGGTTTTAAATGAGAGAAGAGTAGATTTAGGCTGGATATGAAGAACAAGTTTTTTGCCATGAGAGTGGTGGAACACTGGAACAGGTTGCCTAGGGGAATAGTTGAGGTGCCACCCTTGGAGTGGTCAGGCTCGACAGGGCTCTGGGCAACTGGTTCTGGTGGAAGGTGCTTCTGCTCACTGCAGAGGGGTTGGACTAGGTGACCTTTTGGAAGTCCCTTCCAACCCAAACCATTCTATGATTGTATGTCAGATTTTTCTTAACTGTATCTCAGCCAAAAATTCAAAAACTTTGATTAACGTATGATAATGCATGATGATATTTTTTATTTAATTTTATATAGAGGGCCATGATTTCATATGCATTTAATTACAGTTCTTTGCATAATGATAAGGTCAGGAGACAAGGTATTGTATTAGCGCTTAAGCTGTAAGCAGAACTTTTGTTGTGGAGCACTCTCCTTCTTCTGCAATGTAAGACCCACCACATGCATGAAGATCATAGTCTTTGTTGTTCTCAGAAATTCACTAAGAGAACATGGCTTTGTAATAATACTATTACAATTAAACCCCCAAATACAGTAAAGAAAATAACAGACAGTAATAAGCTTCAACTATTGCAACCTGATACAAAAGAATAAAGGTAGACTTTAATTAAAGGAAAAAATTTACAGTGTTTTTGTCGTCGTATTTTTTCTACTTTGAAATGCCTCTCCAATTTTCTCTTCTATCTTTTACTGCTAGTGAAAAATATTCTAGCCTGAATTACACAGTCGTGTCACTTCTTTTCTTATTTATTTTCAAGTGTTTTATTAAAATTTCTGATTCACCATCTATGAGATTCAACACTTGATATATTAGACAGTATTACTGCATTCATTCTTTTTACCATGCTTCCTTCCTCTCTTAATATCTGTCTTCATAATTACTATGTAATTGTATTTTATATTGTCCTATTTCTCATGTCTTATCTCTGCTTCACTCACCTATTCCATCCCTGCCGTTGGCTTCCCTTTCTTGTTACCTCTTTGGAGTCTAAAATGAGGCATATGTCATCAAAGAAATATCTCATATGCATTGATTTTTTAATAAGTGCATCTACTTGTCCCTTTAGTTCTGCTACTTGATCTTTCAGTGCCATGAATGATAACATTTGTAAATGTTCAGTTTTGCTTCACCATTTCATCCCTTCATAGGCAAAAAAAAAAAAAAAAGGTTTATTGCATACCCGAAGACATCTCATGACTTGAAAAATCCCTAGAACATTACTCAAATGCTAATGATGATTTATTGTGTACACATTAAAAGCTAACTTTAAGTTGCACACTATATCTACAGAAACTGATGATTTCTTATGCTAACATTATCTCTGCCAGTTAGAGCAATTTGCTCTGCTGAAGAGAAGAAATTAGCTCAAACTGCTGCCACTGGAGTGGTAATGATGTCTGAGCTAACTAGGTTAAGTTAGCCCAGATAGCTCTGTGCTTCAGGGATTTCACTTCTCATCAACCATATCCTAGGAATGGTGAGATAATTAGGAAGCAGCCTCAGAAAACTGGTGACAGACCTTCACTTTTTAAAGATATATTTCGCAAGCTGACGTTTTTTGGATTAGTGATTTCAGCTTCATTCTCTAAAAATGAAACCTTTTAAGGATCGTTACACAAAATTGAGGCAATCAAAAACATCCATCACTGTTAAACACATTGATAATATAAGTATTCTAAGGGGCATGTTTGGGATTACATTACCTTCTGATTTGGCAGACGTGCTCATCAAGCCGCTTTCCATTATTTACATAAAGTCCTGGCTAACTGGAGAGTAGCAAATGTGACACCTACCTACAAGAAAGGAAGAAAGGAGGAACCAGGAAACTATAGACCTGTCAGTCATAGAATCATAGAATCACAGAATGATAAGATTGGAAGGGACCTCAAGGATCAAATAGGTCCAACCCCCTGCCATAGGCAGGGACACCTCCCACTAGTACAGGTTACTCAAGGCCTCATCCAATCTGGCCTTGAACACATCCAGGGAGGGAGCAGCCACAACCTCCCTGGGCAACCTGTTCCAGTGCCTCACCACCCTCACTGTAAAGAACTTCCTCCTAACATCCAGTCTAAATCTCCCCTCTGCCAGTTTAAACCCATTGCTCCTTGTCCTGTCATTGTGAAACCTTGTCTTGCAGTCTGACCTTGGTACTAGGGAAGGTCATGGAGCAGGTCATCTTGAGGGCTATTACATGCCATACAGAGAAAAAACAGGGGATCTGGCCCAGTCAGCATAGGTTTATGAAGGGCTGGTCCTGTCTAATGAACCTGATCTCCTTTTATGACAAGATAACCTGGTTACTGGATGAGGGAAAGGTGGTGGATATACCTAGACTTTCAAAAAAGCTTTTGACACTTTTCCCCACAGAATTCTCATGGAAAAGCTGGCCACTCATGGCTTGGATGAGCACAGCTCTGCTGGGTAAAGCAGTGGCTGCACAAAAGGGCCCAAAGGATGGTGGTCAATGGAGTTAAATCCAACTGGTGGCCAGTCACAAATGGTGTCTCCCAGGGCTCAGTGTTGGGACCACTTCTATTTAACATCTTTGTTGAAGACATAGAGTGTGTCATCAGTAAGCTTTCAGATGACACCAAGTTGTGTGGCAGTGTTGATCTGTAGGAGGGTAAGGAGGCTCTACAGAGGGACTTGGATAGATTGGATTGGTGAGCTGATGTGAATGGGATGGGCTGCAACAAGGCCAAATGCCACTTGGGCCACAACAACCCCAAACAACACTACAGGCTTGGGGAAGTGTGGCTGGAAAGCTGTCTGGTAGAAAGGGACCTGGGGGCTCTAATTGGCAATCATAAGTCAATTGAGCGTGCACAAGTAGTGCCCAGGTGGCCAACAAAGCCAATTGCATCCTGGCTTGTATTAGAAATGTTGTGTCCAACAGAAGCAGGGAGATGATTTTCCCCTTGTACTTGGCACTGATGAGGCCACAACTCTAGTATTGTATTCAGTTTTGGGCACCTCAATACAAGAGATATGTGGAGGTACTGGAGTGAGTGCAGAGGAGGGCAACGAAGCTGGTGAAGGGCCTGGAGAGTAAATCTTGTGAAGAGCTATTGAAGGAGCTGAGGCTGTTTGGTTTGAAAAAGAGAAGGCTGAGGGGAGATCTCCTCTCTCTCTACAGCTACCTGAAAGGATGTTGTGAAGAGATTGGTGGTGGTCTCTTCTCACAAGTAAATAGTAATAGAACAAGAGGAAATGGCCTCAGGCTGTGACTGGGTAGGTTTAGACTGGACAGTAGGTAAAACTTTTTTCACAGAAAGAGTGGTCAGGCTTTGGAATGAGCTGCCCAGGGAGGTGGTGGAATCATCAACCCCATATGTGTTTAAAGGTTGTTTGGATGTGGTGCTTGGGGATATGGTTTAGGGTGAACCTTGTAGAGCAGGGTTATAGGTTGGACTTAGTGATCCTAAGGGTCTTTTCCAATGAAAATGATTCTGTGATTAAAAGAGGCTTTTCTGACTTCCTTCACTGTGAGGATGATAAAGCCTTTCTATCTTCTTAGAAGTCTTTCAACACCCTTGAGTCACCTCAACAGTGACTTCATTTGCAACTGCAAGTTCTGAGATCCTTTTATGATTATTGTGTTTTGGAGGGTGGGAGAAATTTATTTTTCCTATCTTTGCATCTCAGAAAACCTAATGAGGTGTCCAAGGAATACCTAGAGATGGAGATTTGGAGCTTCAGCAGCTCTTCATTTTACCTCTTCCAGACCCCTGTTGAATATATGAAATAATGATCTGTGAACACTTAAAATAAATGGAAATTCTTGTATTTGTCTATACCGTATTAACCAATGATGTGTCTTTAGCTTCTGTTTCACAACTATGAAACAATGAGTTTCTGATTAGCGAGACAGGATTTTCATTAACAGCATATGGAGCTAAGAGTGAACCAGATTTACTTTCTACTCTGAAAGAAATAATTAATCTGACTCTGCCAATGTTAGGTGAAGTTGGTCACCTCCATGAGA
Organism: Eubucco bourcierii; assembly: GCA_013396675.1. Taxonomy (NCBI): domain Eukaryota; kingdom Metazoa; phylum Chordata; class Aves; order Piciformes; family Ramphastidae; genus Eubucco; species Eubucco bourcierii. Next base: position 144,332 of record VWZE01022707.1, read on the forward strand.
TCCTTCTGGAACAAACACTAGGATATGATTCTTACTCCATTTTTTTGGTTTATTTATTTGTTTGTTTGGCTTTCATCACAGTGGGATTTTTTTCTCCTTTGACATCACACTTATGGTTGTATTTTTCTGTTGTTAAAAATAAACAACAACACCCCCACCCCCACGCCCCCCCACCCAAAAACTGTGGGGAAGATCTACCCAGACTATTTTGAAAGCACATATTTGAGGATTTTCAACCTACCATTAAAGGAACAGCAGAGATGAAAATATGTAGAGTGCAATCATCAACCCTGTAGAGCCTGAGGAGGCGAAGGTAAATTTGGGGCACCACTGCAGAGTAGCAGAGAGGTTTCTTTTTTTGAGAAGTTAAGTCATCAGTAGGAAACATCAGAAATCCTCTTCTCACAGTGCTGTTCATAGCCAAATCTCCTCTCTGAGGTGTTGAGCTGAAGAAAATAGGAAAGGTCAGCATCACTGCCTGCTTTTGGAGTACTCCCTCAGGCCACAGCCGGGGAGGATGACCTGACCAGTAAGGTGGCACAGCTCAAGCTCAAGAGGCATGTGTGATAGGCAGACATGAAGAACTCTTGAATTTTTGAAGTGAGACAAGTAACAAAATGATGCAGAAGTCACGCAGATCCGTGTTAAATGATGCACATCGTTTTCAGTGCAAACTCCAACAAGTTCTGTTCTTCACAGAGAGAGTGATTTGCCATTGGAATGGGCTGCCCAGGGAGGTGGTGGAGTCGCCGTCCCTGGAGGTGTTCAAGAAAAGACTGGATGAGGCACTTAGTGCCATGGTCTAGTTGATTGGCTAGGGCTGGGTGATAGGTTGGACTGCATGATCTTGGAGGTCTCTTCCAACCTGGTTAATCTATGATTCTGTGATAGGTATAACTAAGGTCTATCAAGGTTTTTCTACCTCGGAACTGTACGTAAGGGCTGCACTAAGCTAAAGATGAAAGGGGCTTGTATACACCGTGTATGCATATCCTGTGAGGAGAAACGCTGCCTTATTTCTGTTTCAGGGTGCTATGCCTATAGTGAAACCACATAAATGCAGAACAAAGAAACCTGGCAGAACAAAAATCCAGTCACCCCAAGTGGGAGCAGTGACTGTCTCTTCTGCCACACACCATCACAAACAATAGCAGCCTGTTGAAGAGGGGCAGAGTTCTAAAGGATAAAAAGGGGCAATCAAGAGCAAACAAAAGCATAACAATTTATGGCTCCCTTCACATCTTTTTATTATTCTGTTCCTTTCCCCTTTAGTGGGAGATAGTGTACAGTCTATCAGATTTTAATGTGAACCATTTGTGCACATATTAAATGTTGTGATTGCTAGTTGCCCGGCACTATTGGGTAATGATTTAGATGATGAGTGTCTGCATGCTTTGTACTCTACAATTATAATAAAAACTCTGAATATTACATTTTGCTGTCTTTCTCCTCTCTCTCTGAGTAAATATATATCAAAATGAGGTAGAGTTCAAAAACATTATATTGGACTGTGATGGAATTAAGATGTAAGGACATCTGTCAGAAACAACCTCATGGCTAATATTTTTACAGTGAAGTTTCTCTTTATTTATGTATAGAGTGAGAAAATGATTCTCATATATGATTTCCCCTTGTCTCAAATACAAGCTTTTCCTGAGGAAAGGCAGTTGCCTCAGATTTTAACCCTTTGTCCCCTCTCTTTGTTTTTTTTGGCTACTTGTACAGCAAAAAATATTGTTTTTTAAATTAGAACCAATTACGTTATTGGCTGCACATGTCTGACAGACCATCAAAATTTAATTACCACAAAAATTGCTTGCAAATACTCAAAGTAACTTTCATCGCCTGTAAGATAGGTTTGCAGCTCACACTGATTCTGCAAGCCTGTTTGATAACAGCAGTTTACAAAATAGGGAAAATACACGGGATCTAGAGCTTATTTTGTATTGGTGTGCCAGAACCAGTGTTCTTATAATTCCTCCCTCGCAGATTAAAACAAGAATGTCATCTCAAATGATCTTACAGTTTAACAAGTATTTGATTTATTTATGATTTGTTCTTCCCAGAACCAATGCTTACATACAAAACTGATCTATATATAAACCCATGAAAGTACAGAACATGTTAAAATTGAAAAGGATTATTATATCTCTCTGCAAGTGAAGTGCACACTATGAAGCACAATTATTATTCCAGTTTATTGGCAATGTCTTTGAATGAACAGTTATTAGATAACTTAATGTAAATGTTTCCAGCTCCTTCTATTAACATTAGCAGAAGTAGAATGGTAAAATGAGGACTGGCTAAAATAAAAATAATAAATAAATTGAGTGATAAACATAAAGTTATTTAGTCATAAGCATGTTTTCCAGCTTTTCAGTTGATAAAATAATGAAGCCTGCAAAGTAGAAAAATCAATCAAATAATATAACTATTCCCTCTCTACCTCACATATATGAAGAATTAAAAGTCTGTGATTAAAACATATATTCAAAAACACCTACAGAAGTCTTCTTTTAACACAAAACTGCCAAGACTCAACTTGCCGTTTTACAGATAAATTGCTTTTGTTGTTATTTCACTCATGCAAAACAAAGATTAGTGGTTGATTAGAGCGGAATTCTGACACCTGTGAAGCCCATTTTGTTTATTAGCTAAAGCAGGTTACAGCTTCAGCCTTAAGCTTTGTTGGTGGGGATGTTTTTTTTTAGCTATACCCTGTCGTGACTCAATCAGTCTTTGATGTGTTGGATGGGCATTAATAGGAGGAGTGAGGTATGCCATTGAAAACAAGAGGAAACGATGTTACTGCAGTACATGAGCCTGTTTAGGGCTGGATCCAGTGTCCTCTGAGCTTTAATGGCAGAGTTCCTTCTGATGCCAGTGGAGCAGGAAACATAAGGGGAACAGCCGTAACGATTAGTTTTGCTTGCTTTTCAAGCGGAGTATTACTCATAACAGGGAAGGGGACCTCTGTGAAAATAAAGGGAAACTTGTACAGACAAAAATGATCAATAAAATAAACTTTATTCACTGAAAATAGTTTAACCCTTGTAGGGTGTTTTGTGACATTTTATTTCAGGTAAAGAAAACATAGCTTATGAGTTACAGGTTGCAGATTATATGAATCGGTAGCAAGAAACAGTAGACCTACAGACTCTGAGCAGCATTTGGAAGGAGCAGAAGAGGGATGTATTTCTTAATTTAGTGTTCCTACTACCTGTGAATCCCCAGTATGAGAGTCTGTCCTTGACCTGCTGCATGACTGTTGTGTGCTTGTACATGTGTGTGTATGCAGTAATATTAGAAAAAAGAATGGATGAGTAATTCCTATTAAACTGTCAGGAAAGTCTGAAATCTGAGGAGATAAATGTGAGATAGATGAGCTTGGAGGATTGAAATCCTGATCTTACATGCTAAATATGGAAATAAAGGCTGTGGAGGACTATTTTAAATCACCTCAGCTGAGGGAGGAAACAAAAACTAATACTTTCTTGAACTGGAAATCTATACAAGAAAGGATTTAGGCAACTGTTTAAATCACTATCTATATTTTAGTTGGAAGCATCCTTGCCTTTGAAGACCCAGCCATGTGAGCAGGGAAGGTGCTGACATACACATCACTATATCCCTCATTTTAGACGGTCAGGGAATGTTGTCTTTAGGATGCACTAGGGAGAGTGACAATCTTGTATGCAGGCACTGATACTTACCAGAAAATAGGGATCATGCTTTGGATCACATCTTCCATAGAGGCCAGAGCAGCTGCAATTGACTGCTAGGCACATGAACTCTTTGTTCAGTGACATCTTTCACAAATCACAAATGAGTTTCAGGACTCATTTGCTATCCTTTATACAATGGAAGGGGAAGCTAAAAAATGAAGTACTATTAAACCATCCTTCACCCAGTCTAAACCTGAAAGAAACTTCCTGCTTTTCCAACAATGTTGTAATACCTATTTTTAACTATTTTAAACAATTCTAAATCCTATAAAAATGTAGAGTCAAGATGAAGGAAAGAGGTTGTTGAGGGAGTTTGTATTTTAACTTTGAAACTGTCATCATTCAAAGAAGCATTTTGTAATAAGGGCTAGTGGGCACACTGAGGTGTTTTCTTTCTTTTGTTTTCTGTCTCTTTTCTTTACCCCACCCCTGTAAAGAGCTGTCCCAGAAGATTTTCCTGTATTACCATGTAGTGGACATATTTGTAGAATTCCATAGGGAGGTTAAGGCAATGAATATCATCTGTTTGTTGGGTTTTGCTTTTTTTTACAACCCCTCCCCCCCATATATATTCAGTTCTGTGCCCCTGGGTTTCACAAGCAGTTTAAATTTGGTGTCAGTATTAGAACTTCAGCCATAAAATCAAATTCTTTTGCTGACTTGTTTTATTTAATTTATAAAGATAATCTGTGTTTCCAATGAAACCTCTGCTGCAGAGAGCTATGGGAATGTTACAGTTGGTTGAGTAGTAAATATGAGGCATAAATATGAACATTAGTTGATTAGAATAAAAATAACTTCTAGAAGTGTATGATCAATTTTCAAATGCTTAGTGAAAAAGTGAGCAGTTTTAGAGAAAATCTCTGGTCATAAACAAGCCTTAAAATATCTGAAAAAGGAATTGAAACATTACATTCTTGGTTTGCAATGATCATCTGCATATGCATTCAAAGAGGACATATCAACTCATAACCTTTTATCTAATAACAGGATCAATGCTGCTTAAATTTGCAATTTATATAAGCATCTCTGAACTCCCACTATCAAAAAGTCATCTTTAAAGATGCAAGTGTTAGTAAAGTTAATGTTTTGGATCAACAGGCTTTTAAAATCTCCTATGTCTATAGCACAATATGTGCAGTAGAGCATAGCACCACAAGCTATTAATATACAGGCAAAACTTTCAGAGAGACACTCCTCATTGACTAACTGTACTAACAAAAGAGAATCAAATCACAGGAACCATCAAACTTTATGCTTGGGAAAGTAGGTAGATCACCATCTGTGCATTAGATTTATGGCATAGAAATCTACTGTTGTATACAATGTAAGGGGTTTACAGCTTCTGAAATATCCAGCCTTGACTATTGTTCAGCACAGGAGGAAAAATAAATAAAAAAAAGAAATAAAAAAAGAAATTGATTATGGTAGGGATGGAAGTGACCTCAAAGATCATCTAGACCCAACCGCCTGACATAGGCAGGGACACCTCCCACTAGTACAACTCACTCAAGGCCTCATCCAACCTGGCCTTGAACACCTCTAGGCAGGGAGCAGCCACAACCTCCCTGGGCAACCTGTACCAGTACCTCACCACCCTCACTGGAAAGAACTTCCTCCTAACATCCAGTCTAAATCTTCCCTCTGCCAGTTTAAACCCATTGCCCCTTGTCCTGTCATTGCAAGACCTTGTAAACAATCCCTCCCCAGCCTTCCTGTAGGCCCCCTTCAGATACTGGAAGGCTACTATCAGGTCTCCTCAAAGCCTTCTCTTCTCCAGGCTGAAGAACCTCAACTCTCTCAGTCTGTCCTCATAGCAGAGCTGCTCCAGNGCAGGCCAGGGCTCGGTTACTGTCTGGGCTGCATGTGCACACTGCAGACTCCTGTTGAGCTTTTCATCAACCCAAACCCCCAGGTCCTTTTCCTCAGGACTGCTCTCCAGCCATTCACCACCCAACCTGGATTTGTGCTTGAGATTGTTCTTACCCAGGTGCAGGACCTTTCATTTGGCCTTGTTGAATGTCATGAGGTTGGTCTGGGCCCACCTCTCCAGCCTGTCCAAGTCCCTCTGAATGCCATCGCTGCCCTCTAGCAAGTCGACTGTGCCACACAGCTTGGTGTCATCTGCAAACTTGCTGAGGGTGCACTCCATTCCTCTGTCCATGTCACTGACAAAGATGTTAAACAGCACTGGTCCCAGCACTGACCCTTGAGGTACGCCATTTGGCACTGGTCTCCAGTAAGTCTTCTTAGTGTAAGTCTTCTGATCCTTCAAAAATAATAATAATAATAAAAAACTCCAGCCTTGTGCTGTGTGGTTGCTGGCACAATCCAGCCATTCAATGAGACATACCTGATCTTACTGTAAAGTTACATTGATTAACAAACATTGTGAGGGTTGGACAGGAAGAATATTTTTCTAAAGAATGTGTCTTCTGTTCTCAAGTTGTTTTGTTGTGCTCTTGATAAAACATAGCCTTTAAAAATTGTTGATAGTTCAGCCACTGTGATGTATTTTACTGTTCAGGTTTTGATATATATGGTTAAAAACTATAACATGCCATTTATACTTTTGTTCTGGAGCATACTGTGGTTAAATGGAATTTTCTTTGTCAGTAAAAGCTAATGTTACTACCTTATATGTTGTATTTGTGGACATCCACATAAATTACATGCAGGCTTGCTGGCTGTAGACTAACTCAACGAAAAATCGGGTTGGAAACACTGCAAAATGAAACTGTATACAGTATCCTGAATAATTCCCTTTCATTCACACAGCATTGATTACAGTCATATTTTCCCACTCATTTAATTTAGGAATAACTGTATGGGATGAGATCAAGTGTACCCATTTTCCTGCTACACCCAGATGAAAGAAAATAACTCAAGAGAACAAAAACATTAAGGAAAAATATACACAATTTGAAGATACTTGTCATAAGCACCAAATGTGTGACCAGAACAGTAATGTGTCCAGACTGTTACCTTCCTATTACTTGATTGTGTCACAAACACAGTGACATTTCAGGTTGATCTCATATAATTTGTATACAATATATCAATCATTTAATAAATCTGCTTCAGGAATCTATTTCCAATTTTGCATCTCATGGAGGTATGACATCAAATTTCATGCTTTTTTACGACGTGTTCCCTGGTTGCTGAGGCAACAATGTTGCTATGGATTACACAGTAGGAGTCAGTAGGGTCAGCAAAGATCAGAGCCTCGCCATTCTTCATTCAAAGGCAATTGTCCCTGAAAAATGTGACTTACTTCAATATTTAAGGCCTGGGTACTGATATTAAACTAGAATGATACTTCTGTTAAAAACCCATAATTAACCTTGTCTTCAACTCCAGGTCACACATTAATAGCAATTTCATAAAGTGGACATTCCTCTGTCTTTCATTCTCAAAAGCCTAGACAGGTTTTAAATAATATGTCTCTTGGAAAAATACATGGATAATTGTTGCAATTTATTTCATGTCATTATCTAAGCCCTCGAGACCTCATATTCCCAGTTCCTCTCCCTAAGGTAATTGCATACATCTTGGGAATGTGTGAAATGATGTTAATATTCAGCGCACCATGCCTCTTCAGAGAATCTGCAGCCTACAATGGTGCACTGTCTAGAGGTTTCTTTGCAGAAACTGTTTTTGGGCAAGTGTAATATGAAGCAGTTCTTTACAGAACCAGGGTCCCAGGATGCTTAATGATTTCCTGAATCCCAACCAAGTTTTTGACTGGTTCCAGTTGTAGACATACTCTATAATTTAGTGATGCAACTAACATCAATTGATACATTCCCTCAATACTTTTTTTGTTTTTCTCAATCCAGAATCAGAAGTACTATTTCTGTCTGTAAGTCATTCTTCTGTCTAATGCCTGTTTCATGGTATCTATGTCCTCTCTGAATTTTCTGAGAGATGTATTTGCTTACAGAGAGACTATTTCAGTTTCAGGTCTTTAGGATACAATGTCTGAACTGTTTACAGTCTTATATCTTACATTACTACTACCTTGTATAAACTGCATTAAAAAAGATATACACACTCAGGGGCAAGGTAACAGACAATCAAGTTCCAGATACTTAAAAGTATTAAAACTGATTTTTTTTCCCTATAGAATTTAACTTGAGAAATAGTGCAACTGAATATTTTTCTGTTTACTTCACAGCATCAGTGGAAACTACGTAAGATACAATTTATCGAAAAAAGGTAGACCAAACATCATCTCCATGGCTTTTTTTTTTTGTTGTTGCTCCTTGTAACAAATATTTTTTTATGTTAAAGTGTAAGTTTCCCTTCTAATAATCCATCATGTATAATGCACTAAGAAAGTAGCATGTTCATGCCTTTGTTTGATCAAGTTGAAACTTTGTTTTGGAAAACCTTCACCTAACACAGAATAAATACAGGTAAACGTAGTCTCCTCCATAAGTCCTGAGTAGTTACCTGAACTTGGTTTGCTTGCTGCAGAACTCCCATAAAAGAACACAGAGCACTCAGGATTCATCTCACCCATCAGCTATGTGGAAGGGAGAAGTCTCATTGAAGTTTACTATTTAAAATCTCTCTAATGGAAAGAGACACACCAATTCTTTTGTCCTGACAAGATGTTTAGGACTGATGGATTTTGGAGGGAAACTTCTCATCTTACTGTTCCAAAATGCTCTATAATTTGCTGATGAAGAAAATTTCATCCAGCATGTGTTCATTGTTGTAATTCAGTCTCCATAGTCTGAACTCTTGCTATAGGTTTCAGTGGAACTCTTTTTCTTCTGAGCAGTCCTATATATTCTTCTTTCTTCCTTGCACCTAACTTCACCTGTTTATTTTACATTTCTCAAACAAGGTGTGGGTGTTCTTATTAGATCAATACTTTTTGCTCTGTCTGAAAACATAGGGCTTACTTTCTGCTGAAAAGTTGACGATCATATGTAATGGTCAATTCTGTAAATCCTAATCAGAGATGTGGCTTCTATGAGGTCTGTAGGACTGTTCAAGCAATATTTGCCAATGAGAAGTTAAAGAAATTATGCTGCTACTCTGATGACATTAACCATGCAGATGAAAGATGAAAAATAATTCTTTTCTCCAGTTACCATTTTAACTCTAATTCAATTTAAAAGAGGTATGGTGTCAGAGATGCTGAGGTGCTCAATTCAGAAATCACAGGAGGAGTATGTGTGACACTGGAAAATATTATGTTTAAGACTTGTTTGGTTATTGGAAATGTCAATTTCCAAGAGGCCAATTTGTATACTCAAACACTCAAATGCAATTTTGAAAAATGTAAATTATTGCAACATTACACAGCGAAATGAAAGTTGATATAACTTAGGGACTTGTTAATGTTGTAACATCACACAAAGCAATGTACATGGGAAAACAAATTGTTACAATTCGTCTTTGAGTCTGAATTTCGATCCAAACTTCAGTCATACATCAACTCCTCTTTTCCAATTAGCAATGCAGTTTGGGAATGTTTTGTTTTGTTTTTTTTTTTTTTTTCCCTAATGCAATAATTCTTCATGAACCTTTTGATCAAATACACCTCATTATTGTACATGAAGGACTGAGACAGTTAACCTGATAAAACAGTTAGAACTTCTTTACATTCGTCTATCTTTGATTAAAAAGAAAGGGAAGGAAACAAAAAATATTTAATTTGTTAAAATTTTAAAGGTCTTTGAAACTGTGTTCAAGTCAGATTATCTTTCAGATCATAGGTAGGAGAATACAAATAGTGATTTTTATCTTCAGTCTGTAACTCATAAAAGGTACTTTTTAAAGGTGTTGTACTTAAATATAATAGGTGGCTTTTTTTGTTTGTTGGTTTGGTTTTTTTTGTCTATGTTCCTGCCATTCAAACAGGAAGCTATTTAGTAATGTATAGAGGAAATCAGAAGCCAAAGTCAATGTGTATCCCTATTTGATACAATAGCATTATAATTTCTAAATTCTTCTACTGTATTTGATTTTCAACCAAGACTTCTTTTTGTCTGATTTGGTTTTCTTGGTTTTGTAGCAGCCAACTAGGATAATTACTAATCTTTCTGTTTGGCAAAGTCACCTTTAACTCCAAATTACCATACACCATTGTAATTACATTTTTAATACATTTCTTCCAGAAGGGTGCAACGACCACTTCTTACAAGATTAAGTCATCACAGTGCGATTATAACCACCTTAACCTCTCCTGCACCTTTGTGGCTTTTTAGAGAAATATTTTACAAGCAGAAATCATTTAAATCAATGGGGCTAACCTAGGTGGAAGAGTAATTTGGAATAAGCAAGCATAGTGGAACTTATCCCTATGAAATGTATGTTATAAAGATCTTATTTCTTCCCTGTCTGCTTTTTTTTGGTTTTTTTTGTTTTTTTTTTTTCCCTCCCTCCTTTCTTCCCATTTTTTTCGGGGTAATTATCTCTATTTAAATAGAAATAATACAAAATTGAGTCACAGCTTTCTTTTTACCACACAGGTCACTTAATACCATCCTCCCTCTTTCTGTGTCAGAGGAAGCTGAATGGTATTTCCTGAATGACATTTCAATAGAAACCTACAAATACCGCTTAACAAAGAGATCAAGGGATACTGTAAGGAGAAGGCAGATTCCTTTTTTTCTTTTTTGAAGGTGTGACTAGCCCCACTAATTATACACCTACACGCTCATACACACAGTTTTCTCCTCCAGCCGTCTCTGCCTTGCTCTTCCCCCCATCCAGCACCTCAGTACTACGGGGTTTTGAAGCCTGTTCAGGCACAAAGCAGGTATGCTGTTTATTCCTCCTATAAACAAAGCGTGGGTCCCCATCCTCTGCCAGCTCACTGTTGAGTGAGATAAGCAGACCTCCTATTGCTGAATTATGATCTTTCTTTCAGGTTTATGTCCTCAGGATCTATAACAATCCCTCTAACAGCTTGAAAAATGGAAGCATTTTCAAAGACAGGCTTGCTGGTACGGTAACTGACAGCCGATGAAACCTTCTTGTTATTCACACTCTGAGAAAAGACCATTCGTTCGATTTCAGCTCATCTCTTCAATGAATTGTTTCCCAAGCAGTTATTTAAGTGATGATAACAATTTTTTAATTGCAGGTTTAATTACAGGGAAGAGTCAATTATCTCATAGGTACAGCATTTTACATAATGAAGGAGCCAATTTAAAAACAACAACAACAACTGAAATTAAATTACTTCTCTCTCAACTATTTAAGTTCTTGAACTATCATAGTATCATTTTTTACCAAGTAATCCCTGTTTGATGCAGCTATTAGGAATTATTTATTGTAGTTAAGACGATCAGAAGTTTTTGATAAAAGTGGCAGAAACTTCTCAGAAAAAAAATATTTTGGATGCATTTGAAGAATTTCTTGATAAATCTTTTGATCTCTACTGCTGGATCAGATCTTCCACTAGTGTAAATCAAGTCAGGTGTAGGAAGGGCCATGAAGATCTATTAACATGAGAGGAACATTTGCTCATTTTTATCAGGCTGTTGTCTCAAGTTGGGTAAAACTTGTGAACAGTAGGTGTGAGTCCTAAAATGTCTGTTCAAACAGAAGTCACGTTGACCTCTTGATTGAAAGTTGAGTGTTTGACTGGAAGTTTTTCCTAAATAAAGGTTGAGCCCAAATTTTGTGCCCATAAGTATATTCAGTTACAGCTTTTGATGTTAGTCTCGCAGGGAAAATCCCAGTCATTTTTCAAAATTTTTTCCAGATCACTACTACAATAGCTGTCTGTTTTTCAATACAGTAAATATTTATAAGGAAAACTGTCTGTCCGAAATAATATGACAGCTGTCTGGGCCAACATCCCCCCAGTGATTCTCTCTATTACTGTACTGCTGTTCCAGTCAATCACTCCTGTTTCTTGAACTAGCAGTCTTCGAAGTCACTCATTCATGCAGCCAGATATGGAGAAACCTGTTGAACTCACATCAGACCCAATTAACAAATAAAAGGAAGAAAAATTGGTCTTAAAGGACTTTAATTGTAGGAGAATAGAAAAAACACCTTAAAAGCAATACCAACACAAGAGCTGTGTTAGGAAAAAGGTTAAGCAAATGCGTGTAATCTACATCTACCCAAACAGGAGTATGCCAGAGCTTCTTGCTCTCATGCAAACCACAAATGCAAATACAGTCTTGCTACGGTTGTGGTGGCAGTCATCCCTGATATTGCCCATATGATGGGTCTGAGGTTTAGCTTTGGCTTTCTTGTTATAGCTGCTGTCATACAACAGGGAGTCTGTTACCACTGCCCAAAGCTGATGAGTGGGTGCTCTTTTCTTTCCTACTGCAGACTGTCATAAGCCATGTGAAATATTGACAAAGTTTACGCTGATGGCACTGGCCATAAAAAAATGTCAGTATGGTGATCTCACTACTAGAGTTAACTACTAACCCTTTTTGCAAGTTCAGACTCTAGAGTAGTCAAAGGCACTGCAGAGCAGGCAGGAAGGTGGTATTGGGCGTTGCTTGACATGTTTGTGCTACCCTTTCCAGACAAAGTGTAAGTGAGATCGATAGTGGGACATGCAGTGTTCTATAACACTGCTCGTGCAAGGCAGTGTTGTGTCTTTGTATCCTCTCAGGGGGTAAGCTCTTACAGGTCTTTCTCAATGTACACCCATGAAGGACGTGTTTTCTAAGAGTAGATGAGGTGAAACATCATATTTTCTTAGAGCTCAGAGGTTTACTATTAGTCTTTGAGTGTTCAGTTTTCTCATTGAAAAAAAGAGGCATGTGTTGAGCTTAACCTGGGATGCTAGAGAAAAGATACCAGACAGGTATCCTGATTTCTGACCTGACAGTGCTGCTGACAGTGCTCCTGATTTCTGACCGTATCTGTTTAGAAAAAGACTGAGCGAATTTCAAGGTTTATCACCTGGAATGAAGTATTTCACTGCCTATTTATTAATTTAACACCAGGGTTCCTTAATAGCCCTTAGGCATCTTGTTATATGGGCTTCCTGGGCAGCCCTGAAAAAGGCAAAAAGATGGAATCTGAAAGGTCCAAACACACTACGTTTTTACATGATTCTCTTTACAGCGTAAATATGAACCTCCTGGGCATGCATTAAGCAGCATGTATGGCAACTGTTACTTGTGGTTGTTCTCTGTCTTCCATGAGGGAACTTGTGTGTGAAACACTATGGGCCAGGAAGAATACACACCCTGTGGCATGTTTTTTTTTTTTTTTTTTAAATTTTCATTGAAAACCGCAAGATGGGTCACTCTTGGTTCCTGATAAAAGAAATCAACCATCCATTTTTTACCACTACGTTATTTCTATTGCTATTGACCATGAAGGCAATGTAGGGCTCTTATCTCAAACTGTTCAGTGTAATGAGTAAGATTTAAGTATGGCACTGATATACTATTAATCTTGGAGATTAATTTTGAGATCTGAATAGAAATGACATTAGTCACAGAGATTACAGCAGCCACAGAAAGGAAATTTTGGAAAGCCACATCTCCCATTAGTGTTCGGTTAGATGTTTGCTAGGATTGCTGTAGTTTGAATGTCTAAGCATGAAGGATGGCATTTTGCCCACTACAGATTGCAGAGCATAATAGGTATCTTCTTCTGAGTCTGTCGGGGTGAGTTTAGGGATTTAGTATGACTTTCTCTCCTTCAGAGAATCTCTGAAACTCTCTGCAGCAGCTTTTGACTTCCTTGATTGTTCTACCAGATCTGATGATAAAACATGGGAAATATAGTAAAATAAAAAGAATTTAATTCCAATTAAATATATCTAAAAGTAATGTCTGAAAACAGTATGTATATCATCTTATGTGTGTGTGGTGATCTGCTGTGGAAATTCACATCAGGAATTGTCTCAAATTAATATACTTATAAATTCTTGACAAAGAAGTATGTATGCACACAGTTTCATCTTTTCTTGGGCTCAAGAAGTCAAGTATAAAGAATTTTACAAGTCTTTCAAAGCTTCCCCTTTGTCCATTGAAATTAAAATAGATTAGTCTCAAGGGACACTCAACTTTCCAGACACTGCAATTACAGTGAACGATCGCAAACCAGAGACATCTGTTTAATGGAAACCTACAGACCATTGCAACTAACTACATATTTCTCTTTTTCTTCCTTCCTACACCAGGGATTCTGGTCACATGCTGCTGATCTATTTAATGCCAACATCTCTACCTGGTCTAAAAGCAAAAAAATATTAATAATAAGAGATACTTGGCATGCGGAAAAAGATCTGGGAGTCTGGGTTGATGAAAGCTCAACATGAGCCTGCAGTGTGTGCGTGCAGCCCAGATGGCAACTGAGCCTGGGTTGCATCAAGAGCAGTGTGGCCAGCAGGGCAAGGGAGGGGATTCTGCCCCTTTACTCTGCTCTCATCAGACCCCATCTGGAGTACTGTGTGCAGTTCTGGAGCCCCCAGCACAGGAAGGACATGGAAGTGTTGGAATGGGTCCAGAGGAGGCCACAAAGATGCTCAGAGGGCTGGAGCAGCTCTGCTATGAGGACAGACTGAGAGAGTTGGGGCTCTTCAGCCTGGAGAAGAGAAGGCTTTGAGGAGACCTTAGAGTAACCTTCCAGTATCTGAAGGGGGCCTACAGGAAGGCTGGGGAGGGATTGTTTACAAGGTCTTGCAATGACAGGACAAGGGGCAATGGGTTTAAACTGCCAGAGGGGAAATTTAAACTGGATGCGAGGAGTAAGTTCTTTCCAGTGAGGATGGTGAGACAGTGGCACAGGTTGCCCAGGGAAGTTGTGGTTACTCCCTGCCTGGAGGTGTTCAAGACCAGTTTGGACAAGGCCCTGAGTGACCTGTACTAGAGGGAGGTGTCCCTGCCCATGGCAGGGGTTTGGAACTGGGTGCTCTTTGTGGTGGAAAATGTAAGATTAAGGGTGGCTGAAATTAGTCCTTCAATTACCAGAAACACAGATAGATAACAGTGCACTAGGAGGAGACATTTTGCTCCATTTCTGGAGCAATCCAAATATTAATAAATGCTTTATTAAAGATGCTATTATTATATTAATAAAAACAGAGCATTGAGGACTCAGCAACATAACTTTCACAGGGCTACCTGCTGAAGAGAATAATTATATGCAAAGCATGTATTCCTCTATACAGCCTGCTAAGCAGTGGGATTAAAAACACTAAGCACAAGAAATCTCCAGATGTAAGCAGTTTCAGGGGATGAACAGTGTTAAGAGCTCCAAACTCCACCTATGCAATGACTGAGGCTTTGCAGAAGTGTTACTTTTTGCTATACTCCTTTCAGTTGTCAGAAAACAAACATGGTTTGGGGCCTAGGTCTAAAGGACCAGAACCACTACGTGGAAAAGATGTTAAAATAGACCATAAACCAATTACAGTGTAGGAAGAAAGAGTGCTGGTTTAGTGAGCCATGTCCTCTCCTTCCAGTCTGTGTTGCTCCCTGCTGACTAGAAGAAGGGAAGTGTTTTGCCTCTTTTTAAAAGGGGTGAAAAGGAGAACCCCAGGATCTATTAACCTATCAACCTCACCTCTGTGCTGGGAAGATCATGGAACAGATCCTCCCAGAAGATCTGTTAAGGCACACAGAGGACACTGAGGTGATTTGAGACAGTCAGCATGGGCGAGTCCTGCCAGACCAACCTAGTGACGTTTTATAACAGAGTGACTACACCAGCAGACAAGGGAAGGGCAAAGGACGATCTCTCTGTACTTCTGCAAGGACTTTGACACAGCTGCCCACAACATCCTTCTCTCTGAGTTGGAAAGGTGTTTATTCAATGGATGTGTGGACTGTTCAGTGCTTAAGGAATTGGTTGGGTGGTTGCATCCAGAGAGTAGTGGTCAATGGTCTGATGTCTGGGTGGCAAATGGCCTTGCACAAAGTTAGGATATCTAATTCAGATTGATGAAGTATATTCAGAAAGACACCACAACTTTATTCGGCTTAACACAGGATGTTCTTTATGGCCATATAAAACAGCTTCCGTGAACAGTTTCAAATGTGGCTCATTTTTTCAGCCTTCTGAATAGTATTATATTTATTTTATACAATATTTTTCACTTCATTTTTTTTTCCTCTCCATCTTCTTGTAGGGAAAGTGCAAAATTTAGCACAATCTGAAGATTTTATAGGAGTAATCTGTTCATCTTTTGGTGATCATATTGAATGCCTCACTATTGAATCACCTCCCTTGCCCTTGCTGACCATGCTTCTCTTGAGTCCTGGGCTGCATCAAGAGAAGTGTGACCAGCAGGGCAAGGGAGGAGATTCTGCCCCTTTACTCTGCTCTTGCCAAACCCCACCTGGGGTTCTGTGTGCAGTTCTGGAACCCCCAGCACAGGAAGGACATTAAACTCTTGGAGTGGGTCCAGAGGAGGACCTTCCAGTATCTGTTAAGGGGCCTACAGGAAGGCTGGGGAGGGATTATTTACAAGGTCTTGTAGTGACAGGACAAGAAATTTCAAGGAGAAATGGGTTTAAACTGGCAGAGGGCAGATTTAAACTGGATGGAGGAAGTTCTTTGGAGTGAGGGTGGTGAGACAGTGGCACAGGTTGCCCAGGGAGGTTGTGGCTGCTCCCTCCCTGGAGGGGTTCAAGGGCAGGTTGGATGAGACCTTGAGTGAGCTGTACTAGTGGGAGGTGTCCCTGCCTATGGCAGTGGGTTGTAACTAGATGACCCTTGAGGTGCCTTCCAACCTTA
Source organism: Eubucco bourcierii (assembly GCA_013396675.1). Taxonomy (NCBI): domain Eukaryota; kingdom Metazoa; phylum Chordata; class Aves; order Piciformes; family Ramphastidae; genus Eubucco; species Eubucco bourcierii. The sequence continues at coordinate 160,747 of VWZE01022707.1, forward strand.
CCATTCTATGATTCTATGATTGTATGATTCTATTTAGGTCCACTGAATTTGTCAAGGGACTGTATCCTGAAAAGATCCAGAGCAACTTGAAAACCAATAACAGGCAAAAGACGATTCCAGGTAATATTTTGCAGCTATCTTTCACAAGAAAGATAAGCAAGCAACTGTCCCCTGAAAATTCTTGAATAAGATTATGCTGTGAATCTATTATTTCTGGAATACAAGTTTTCACTTTTAGCGTCTATTTGTACGCAAAACTTATGTCAGTGGCTGCTCATCAACCCTTTTCATGGTGTAACGTATTCCTCTCTCCATTACACAGTAACCTTTTGCCGCTAAATTCTTATAATACCTTTTAAATGTTTTTTCTAGGAAGCCTTCATGTTAATACACAGTTCATTGAACTTACATCCACAAAAAAGTTAGTAAATTGAAAACATATTTGCTAGCATATCGGTCTCTTCTTGCCTTCTCCAGAGGCCTGTGCCATTTCTTGGATACCACAAACTGTCTCTCAGCTTGGGATGGTCACTTTTCCTCACTCTGCTTATGGACTACCTCTTCTCAAAGCAAGGCACTAGTGTGAACACAAGCAACAAAGCAACCGAGTGCTTGGTTGGTGATTCTCAGGCTTGCTACTAAGTTACTGAGTTTTATATGACTGAATGGCTTAATGTCTTGCCTTGATTTTTATGATTTTGAGCAAGGCATTTGTAGTTATGAAGAAATCTAGTTATAATGACTCTTCTACAGCCCTGAAAATCAAGGGATGTGGCTGCCCAGAGGTGAACACTGGGTTTGTGGTGTTAATAGGGACACATGTTACAGACTGTGTGATACCTCCTTAAATCCATCAATGATTTTAAATCTTTCAGAAGTTGAACTATTTCACCAACATTTACATTTATGTATTTAAGTTGGAGGTAAAGAGGCTGATGTTTGAACTGTAACTTAACTGTTTTCTCTTCCTTAAAATAATTTTAAAGGAAAATACTTACATTATTCACTATCAAGTTTTGTTCCTTGAAGTATGAATTCAAGGATAATTTTTAAATGCTACATGACAATCTATCGTATAGCTTATATCTAACACATTTTCTTCTCCTCAGGGACACTAAGTATCTTTTCTAAATCTTCCCAACCTGTTTTCTTCCCCAACGTATATCTAATCAATTTTTGAGCCCTAACAGCTTCTCACACCTCTGTTGTGTAATCAGAATCTGTCTGAGTGAGGCAGTAGCATTACTTCAAAGCTCTTTAATCATTGTACTGAATTAATGCAATTACATGCATTAGAAAGCTCACCTCTGGTCTCCATATTTACAGTTCCTTTTGGGTCCCATGGAGATTTTTTTTTTTTTTAATTGTTTTTTATTTTTCTCCCCATCCTGGAGGCAGGATTTCTAGCCTCCACAGGTTCATTTCTTAACGTTACTAAACAGAGCAGTACCTAGAGAGATATTTGCAGCAGAAAGGAGGAAGAATAACTAGCACATGCAAATAAAATAAATGTTACTTGATTTTCTTAACTAAATGAAGTCACTGTAGGTATAATTGAAATGGGTTATGTATTCAAGAAAGAACTTTTACTCTTTGAGTACCGTACTCTTGAGATTTGAAATCCAAGTGCTTAGTTATACATGTAAATTGCATAAAGTTATTGTTCTTTGCAATAATGTAATACTCAACCCCTTGCATTTCAAAGGGAAAAGGCTCCCAGGGAGTTGAAGGTAACTCACAGAGAAATATTCACAAGAAACAAACTTAATATAAAACTACAAAGAAATTACTTTCTTTTATAAGCAAAGTGGATTCTGATAAGGCACAGGTATAATTTTTTTTCAGTATTTCTTCTACCTGTGGGATATGGTACTACCTTTTGGCACATTCTATGCAGATTTGGACCAATACAAACTTAGTGACATCAGTGGAATAGTAATAGAAATTTTTTATACCAGAGGATCTTTGTCTTCATATTTAATGGTTAAACTATTCAGTTTTGTTCTCAATTTGTAATGGTTGCTATTCCTAAAGAGATTTTCACCATTCTGCTATGATCTACGGTTAGTTTATTCTGTTTTAAATCAAAATACATGAAACAATGGAATATATCTCTATAGAAAAAAATATTTAAAGCTTGTCACTTGTAGACCAGTACTGGTAAATGAATTGGCAAGGTCTAATTAGAAGTTGAACAGTGATGCAAACCAGATGCAGAATGTTATGGGCATTCTATCAATGGGGGGTTTACCTGATGTCTTCTTATAAAACTGATTGCCTACTGATTGATTCTCAACCTTCATCAGATCTACATTTATTTTAAATTTAATTCTGAATTGCTAGGTGAGAATCAGATTAAAATCACTATTGCTATGATATTTGGTTATGGTTTAGTTTTAATGAAAAATGTATTTTCTTTTCATTCCACCAGTAATAAACATATCAGCTTTGCTTTGGCTTTGTTCAGTTGACTTTGGTAAGGAAGACTTTCTGGTATTTTCAAGAGGATTTAATTAGGGAAATTTCTGAGAGATTCAGTAAGTAGTTGTAAAATATATGATATTTACAATTGGAGGTTTTCAATTAGGAGTCATTCCTTTTCTAGTTCCACCTGGCTGGCCTAAGATGTGAGAGGAAGGATTTACGAGACCAGGGAAATTTGTGAGGAGGCTGAGAAGATATATGGGTAGTGGACAATGAAGAACAGTGGGATCAGGATACTGAAAGGATGTTAACTGTGCACAAGGCAGCTGAGATCAGTGGGGGATATGGGAGTAGAAGAGGTTGCAGGCAAAGGACAGGGAGACAGAAGGTAGTGGGTGCATGCAATAGTTAGGGAGACAGGGAATTGAGGTAAGAGGAAGAAAAAAGAAATGGAAAAATGTTAATTTCCCCCATGTATTCTAACCATATCCTGTATAAACTTAAGTCCCACACTCAAAAATTACTTTTGCATGGCTACCATCCACATAACATGAGCTTTGGTTAGGTCAAACTTGTATAAAATATGCTGGGGCTTAACCTTTCTCCAGCAGACATTATGTTTAGCCCAGTTTAAACTGGTGTTCATTAAAACAAATCATAAGCAGAAACTACTGCCAATAGGGAGTTAGTGTTGAAAGTATGCTTCAGTGGAGTCCAGCCAACAAAATACCCTTTTCCACACAAAAATTCATCACCTTTTGAAAATCCGAATGCTAGGGAATCTGGTAATGAATGGTTTGAGAGATGCAGGCAGTTCACAACTGAAATTTAATCCTTCCCTACTCTTTGCTACCCCACTCAGCATATGTCCACCCATCCCCAGCTTAAATGATCCCAGAGTAAAGCTTGCAAAAATTGTGTGCAATGGTAAGAATAGCAAATTGCTATAAGAGGTTGACTGTGGAAATCAAGTATGACAGGTGATCATTGTTAAGGAAACAAAGAGTCTACTGTTAAGGCATTGCTCTTTCTCCCTGTCCCAGATGGCCTTGAAATGCTCTAGCTCAATAAAAATCCCCAAACTAATAACATTCTACCTTATTAATAAACAGATCATTTATATATTGTGGTAGATTTCATTAGGACAGCAGATTGGGCTTTCTCAGTATTAGTACAAACTGCACATCAAAATATTACAGTTTTTGCACAGTGAAAAAACAGTATTCATCTTATTAAATTGAAGGGTAGAGGAAGGCAGAGGATGATGAAGTTATCTTCTTTCATTTTTCATATACAGGTGAAAGAACCTCTTCCAGATCTATTATTTTCTTAGTGAGGATCTTCCAGATCTTGCAAGACTGAACCTGTTGTTTACTGTTCTTCTCTGGACAGAAACCAGACAAATCAGAGCAGACTATATATATACATATGTATGCACACATACATATTTTTATTTTTTCCCTTAAGTGAAAAATAAATGCCTCTGGCCAGCAGTAATTGCATTTGCAGCTCCACAGTTGCTTCTGACTCTGTCATGCATCTAACTAAATATCCGTTTTCTCAGTGAATCACAGGGTTTCTTTGTTTTCAGCTAGTTACAAATGTCTTGTGCAATGCCTGTCTTGAAAAGCTATGAGAAATACTTCATACATTGTGAATAAGGATTGCATATTTAAAGTTCATACAGCCAGGTGCAGACTGCCCACTTTATGCACCTCATTTAGGAAATGCAATCCATTTTTCTATTAATTGTTGCCAGGTGACTCTCTGTTTAGTCTGTACAGTCAATGGAGAGAGGAGACACCTCATTTACACATGTTGACTTGCTCTTGGTAGTGGATTGCACCCAGAACATCTGGCTTTGGTAGTCACACAGATTTTGCATTAATTTCTTGGAGTCACAAATAATAAAATTATAAAAGGACCTTCCTATTTGGGTCTCAGTTATAACTTTAAATACGTAAGTAGGCAGGATCCTGTGTTGATTCTGGCTGAAGCCTCCCTAGAGTTTATCCTATCCTGCTGCGGAAGAGGTTGTTCTTTCCTGAGTGCAGAGGGGACCACAAAACAGTTGCTTGGCCTCAAGGGAAATAAAACAGTGACTGGTCACTAGAAAAATGAGTGATAGTTGCCATATATGTTGATTTGAATTCCCCAAAAGGGGAGGCAGAAATGGTTCCACGTCTGAAAAAGCAGTGTTTCCTGGGACACATTGCTTATTTGTGTGGCTTCCAAACACAGCAAAGGAACGAAACACTCTTGCACTGAACAACAGCAGAAAACTGCTTTTGTAAAACCAATACTAATTATAAAATTGTCTAAATGTAAATAGGTGTAAAAGTCTGAGGGTTTGGAACTTTTCAAAACTTTCAGTCTTTTAGGTAGACAAGCTCATTCACTGAACAGTACTCATGTAGGGTCACTCAGTAGCACGTCATTGTCTTTTATGTGAAAAGTGAAGAGCAATTTACAACTATTTCATACAGTTTATCAGGAGAAAGGAAATTTAAGACTGTTGATATAAATGTAACCCATTTTCTCATTTGATAAGCAAGTCACCTCTGTTGAACAGCATTTAGTCTTCAACACAGAGAAACAGCTTTCCTTTTGTATAAAAAAGATACTTAACAATCTAGCATGCCAATTCTTAGAATTCATGATAGAGCATTTGTCAGCTGCTTGATATAAATGACAGATGTTTATATGTAATAGAGCAGTGGAACAAATTTTGTTAAGAAGGGTATGAGCCAGATGTTCACAATATTGGGTCTTGGAGAGGAAAATGTCTTTTTACATTGTCTATGACTCATGAGCCAGAAGAAAATGTGTTTATCACAGGAACTCACACTTGAGACCTTATCCTTTCAGCAGCAACATAAAAATGATCAAGTATTGGGCATAAGAAAATATCTAAGCAGCACTTAGATTTTGCAAATGCTTATGGGACCATGATATGAAATCTTTTGCACTTTCCTTAGCTGCATTATTTCAGATTTAAATCTAAGCACAGAGGGTTTAAAACATTACTGTCTATGACATCTGCTCAATTATTTTCAATCAGTCATAATGAAATATGAAGAATTTTGAGGAGTAAAAATGACAAAGGGTTTTGGTTTGTTCTTCAACTTTATTATTATGATGTACAGAGCAACTAAAGTATTTTAAATTGCCTGTGTTCCTGTAAGTGATAATTGTTTAATGTATTGAGAAAAGTTTAGAAGAATTTACTTACCTTAGTTGTTATGGCACTTCTGGCAAAGTTTTTCTCTGTTAACAGAAATGTGCATGATAATCCACAAGCTGCAGAAGCTGCAGATTTTACCCCAATTAACAGAGTAGCTTGAAAAACAACAACCAAAACTACTTTAATTTCGACGTGCAGAGTGTTGGATTTAATCCCCCATTTTTAGAGATTGAATTGAGGCCATAGAATAGGGAAAGGGTCCCTTGTTAAAATAGATTAATTCTTTGAAAGCATGCAAGAGGCGGATGGAATGGAAGAGAGTCCCCTTTGATAAACATTCAGCACTCAGTTCTTCATTAGTCTACTGGGTTTATCCACTTTGAGAAAGAAATGTCGTTGGGCTGGAGAGACTTATTAACAGACGCCCATGACAACCTCAAGACAGAACATATTAGCCCTAGACTAACAGTGTATCTAAAAATACTCAGAAAATTGGCTGTATTTTGTGATCTTTTCACAATATTCTTTACGCCTTCTCTATACCAATTATAAACTGTATTACTTATGGTCACATTCCACACCAGAAATGGGATTCTAAAACCTTTGAGAACACTTTTTTTTTTTTTTTTTTTTGACAAAAGCAGTGACAAAAAAGCTGATTTTGTCTTCCAACACACTTGATATAAAAGGAAAACATTTTGTGTGTGCACTTAGGAGAGCTTTCACAGATGCTTAGAAGAATCTTAATCCCAAAATACCGACAAGAGAAAGTTCATGCTTTCTCATTTTCATATCCAAGGTTCAATATGATAATAGGACAGCTTAAAAAAAAAAAAAAAAGTCTTGTTAATTGCACCATTATCTTTTTTATATAACTAAACACATCCTTCCTAGGATGTATGATTCCTTTAGTAATTTGATGCTACTCTGTAATGCCTAAGGAAAATCAGCGATGTAGAAGCCAAGACAGAAAACAGGCCCCTTATAATATCCTTTCCGATCCACAGGAAACAAAAACGAATTATCAGTGATGATGACTGTCCATGTGATGAAAAACAATAAAAGAATAAATTATAGCTCAATGCTGTTCATTCAACTATTTAAGGTCCTTACGAAAGTAGAAGAAATGAGAAGAACATATGATTTTCTTAGATCACTTTCACTGCATGAGGCATTGGCACTGTACTTCACTGGAGTGCAAAAATGCCAGCAAAGCTATAAGACAGGTATTTGTAGTTTATTTTATTAGTACTAGGCTGAGCCACAAAATAGATAAAACTTTTTTATGGCTTACATCTGGCTGAATAATAAAACATATGGCTATGGAGTAAAGCATGTGCAGCTGTAATTTACAGTAAATATCCAACTCAAGATATCTGTGGAGATAAAAAACTTATGGCATGCACTCAGGGTTTATCCCACTATCTATCACTACTTGAATATTTATGATACTCCGACGTTTGTGGTTTATATGTTAATTAACCACTTTTTAGGAGCTTTCTTTAGGGCATTCCCTTCTGTGTACAATGGATGTGAATTCACAAAGCGTGGACATTACTGGACTCACTTTTTCCCTCGTAATTTATCTCTTTAGCAAGCGCTTCATTGCAGAGTGATTAGAAGAATGGAGCTACTACTGATATCGTAGGACATTTTCCAGTATAGACTAAAATGTGACATAGTTCTCATGAGGTTTTCAACACTTTCTTTAATCTGTGAACATCAGCAAAGAGTTTCTTCTCCCAGTTTTATTCTTTCAGGTAGTTCTGATAGTAATGGCAGATTAAATAAATCGAACTTTGTTTCTTTTGGGACAATACACCTAAAAGTGATATTCTGAGTATTTTTGTATCTTTTTCATTCACACATCAAGCATACTGAAGTAAAGTTGTGTAACATTATGTAATATTCTGAAGTTGAACTGCTAGGTAGAGGTTTTTGTTAAACCCAAGTAAAATATTATGTGGGTGATTTTCTTATAATTTGATTGTATGGTTTGGTGTACCTGAATTACTATATTAGTTTGAGTTCTAGACAGACAGTGAGATTAAAACTTAGTTCTGAATTTGACATATCAGATCCAGAATTTATTTTTATGACTTTGGACAGGGACCTATGTCACTATCGAAATTAGGACTTTATTGCTAATTCAAATCTGGATGAGGCCAAAGGGAATATAAAAAAGGGATACTACGACCACTGTGTAAAGATTTTGAGTAAAATGTAACAGTAGATTTTTGAATTTTCAAGCTTTTATGCTAAAACTTAACCTGAACTCAGTTAATGTTGAACCTAGAAGCTGACTTTATTACTCCAGATGTTGTCAGATATGCTTTGTGTTCCTTACCACCCACCTTAAAGTTCAGACACTGAGACCATAGCCCAGTTTTAAGTGGTATGGCTTCTTTTGCTCTGAAAAAGTGAAAACAGCCTTCAATCTCTTCTCTGTCTGCTGAACACATTAATTTTCTATCCATGTTTGTTTTGGAAAAATCATCTGTTAGAAAAGTCCCCCACAAAGGGCTTTCAAAACACAAGGGGATGGTATTGTCTGAAAGACAGAGGAATGACCAAACCGTTTACCTTCTTCCTAGAAAGACAGGAAAAGATGAGATCAAAGAACTCCCTGCTGCACTTTTTTTTTCTTTTTTTTTTTTTTTAAATTTCAGTATCCTCAGACAAGGTCCTCTGATGCCTTTGTTGTGCACTTAAGTCTCCTTTCAAATTGTCAAAGGATATCCTTGAAGGATTTCTCCTAGTAGAGAGTATCTTCTGCAAGCACATGCCATACCTGAGAATAAAGGAATGCCATACACACATTGAGGAACATCTTCTCCTGCTCCTTCATGTGAAGGAAATTTTCCACAGCCTTGAGTGAGAGATACCATGCCATTGAGAGGGGACTTGAGTTCAGCAGTTATTACCTTTCCACACACAAAAGTGAGAGATGAGATCTTCTGAAGGTTTTTCTCAATATAGAAGAAGGAATACAGTTCTGCCTATGAAAGCTGAGCTTGCTGATCCATTAGTGAGATGTGAGTGTCAGAAGGAATGTCAGTGAGTGAAGTAGTGAAACTAATTGCAAGAGAAGACTGGAACAACTGAAAGACGAAACCCTGTATTTATCCAAAGAAGATTTCTGTAGTCACAATGAATCAGGAATGCAAATGTCACCTCTTAGTCTGTCTGATAAAAGGTGCAGGGGAATGTGATTGCCCCTGAAGAAAAAAAAAAAAAAAGAGGGAGAATTCAGAAGTCTCTCTGAGACCTGGAGACACTGAGTCTGCCATTGCAAGTTATTTTTCCTTCTCCTGCTCTGCTAAATGTTTGGCCTAAGACCTTAGTCCAGTCAAAACCAGTGTGGCTTTAATCCATACCTGAGGGATAATTCATTAGATAGTACTGTCTTTTGGTGATGATTTTGAAAAGCATTTGAGGTTTTCAGGCAATGCCTTTAAGTTAAGCAAAGGATAATAAGAAATACATGCTTCTAGAGGAACCTATATGCATAATCTAAGACTAATTGCCTACCTGTTTTGAAGGGTATTTAACAGTATTGTCCACGAAGCAAGCCTAATCGATTTGTATCCTAGCTATTTCATGTATCAGTTCTTCAGTTATTTTAAGGAATTTGCAACATCTATTGTCTTAGGTGGACTGTGATCTAGCCAAGAATCTACTTATGCTTGGTTTCAGAGAGTTGCAAGAAGATTCGGTTGGCTTTAGATTCTCTTATGGATTGATGTACTATTTTGGGCCAGTAGCGGGGCTGAAGTTGTTGCTGAGCGTCTGAGTCCTAACACAAATATTTCTCTTTCATAAACGACTGTTTTTAATTTGTTGAAGTGTCTGACCAGTGAAGCAATGGGCACATCTCAAGGCTTGCGGCTTTGCTGTTGCTGTTTTCCTTCAGCAGCTGGGGGGAGCAAGAGAGCTGGTTTCTCCACCTGGCCCCACGTTAGAATTCTCACCCCAGTCATCGGCTATAAAAGAAAATAGGGAAATCAAGAGGGTGAAAATTAATCAAAGAAGAAAGACTTAAAAAAGAAAAATCACTATGTGAGGCTTATCTTAAAGCAATTTCACAAGGAAATAAGATCAAAACCAAAGCAAATTGCATGCAACCTATGAACCCAGAAAAGCAACACTTACACAACAAGAGACTACACAAAAGACTATGCCCTATCATTAACTCTTCTTACTCAGCTACATACTCAGCCACTAATTATGACAGAATTGCAGGCAGAAAGCAGATTAATCAATGTAGAATGTCTCAGGAGACAAAGGATAAAAACTCCATAAACTCAACCAAGCAAAAAAAAAAAACAACAACCCAAACCCCAACCAAATCCCCAAAACCTTATCAACAGGATTTCTACCAAGCTATAGAAACAAATGACATGCAAATTTAACAAATTAACCATGTGATTAACACACAGTGGGGTCACTTCAGACATTTTGCTTTGTTTCTTGTCAGGATGTAATCCTACTGAGAGTTATTGCTGCTTCAACATTTCTATGGCGGTATCATAAAAAGAATTCAATAACATTACAGAATTTACAACCCCCTACTTTCAAAGCTGTAGTTTGAAATAAATCTGTGTTTTAATAATTGAGTCACTTCTAATATTACTTGTTGTGTACCTTAAACAAGAGTAGTAGTAAATATACAGTCTTCTAGAGCTGATTGTGGGCTTAAATTTGACATCACTTTCATTCTGTTCCTTTTAAAAGCTGTCAATGTTTGGCTCAAGCTCCTTAGAATGATAAAAGCCTTCCATCAGCATTGATGAGTCTTTAGGTTGGAATGCTAAACCTGAATGATGTAAAATGAAGTATATATAGCAAAAACATGTACAGAATGCAAAATTACACAGAAAATTCCCTCCTTAATGCATATAGTTGTGCCCCATATTAAACAATTCAGCTCTTGGTTTCTTTAAACTGTGGGAGGAAAACTTCAGTGTGCATCCTGGATTTTAGGAAATGGAAATTCATTTCCCTCCTCTGTGACCCCAGACACTTAAAAATGGTTTGTTATGTTTTAACCCCAGTCAGAAACTAAGCTCATTTACCAGCCCCCAGTGGAAAGGGGGAGAGAACTGGAAGCGCAAAAATGAGAGAATTCTTGGATTCAGATAATGACAGTTTAATAGGTAAAACAAAAGCCATACATGCAAGTAAAGCAAACTGGAGAATTAATTCACCACTTCCCATCAGCAGCAAATCATAGAATCATAGAATGGTAAGGTTGGAATGGACCTCAAGGATCATCTAGTTCCAACCCCCTGTCATAGGCAGGGACACCTCCCACTAGTACAGGTCACTCAAGGCCTTGTCCAACCTGACCTTGAACACCTCCAGGAAAGGAGCATCCACAACCTCCATGGGCAAACTGTTCCAGTGCCTCACCACCCTCACTGCAAAGAACTTCCTCCTAAATCTCCCCTCTGCCAGTTTAAACCCATTGCCCCTAGTCCTAGTCCTGTCATTGCAAGACCTTGTAAATAACCCCTCCCCAGACTTCCTGTAGGCCCCCTTTCAGATAATGGAAGTCTACTATAAGGTCTTCTCAAAGCCTTCTCTTCTCCAGGCTGCAGAGTCCCAACTCTCAGCCTGTCCTCATAGGAGAGCTGCTCCAGCCCTCTGATCATCTTCATGGCCATCATCTGGACCCGCTCCCACACTT
>VWZE01022707.1:178870-226651 GCA_013396675.1 Eubucco bourcierii
CAGGAAGTAACATTTAACAACCTGTTGTGCCACCTGGACACTCATAATTCTATGGGTCTATATGGGATTCACCTGGAAATGCTGAGGGAGCTGATGGAGCAGCCTACCAAGCCACTCCCTGTTACCTACCAGTAGTCCAGGTCAGCAGAGGGTGTGCCAGATGATTGGAGGCTTACCAGCATGACACCCCCTACCAAAATGACTGAAAGGAGTATCCAGGGAGCCCCAAACCTGTCAGCCTGACCTCGGTACTGGGGAAGATTACTGAGAGGTTCACCTTGGGTGTGCTTACCTAGCAAGTGCAAGATAGTATCATGGAGGCAGGGAATTAATGTGGTTAAGTCAGGAATTATAAAAATAGAATTATTTTATTTTCCTGAAAGCCCTGCCCCCAAACTCTATACAAAACTAGTTTAGATTTAATTACAGGCTCTAATTCAATTGGGAATTCTTCAGCAGGATGTTATTTAGAAGTCAGGAAATAGAAAAGGCTAAGCTATAAGCACAGCTTTACCCCACTATCAATCAGGCTGAGCAGAGAATTAAGGNGAGCCATCCAAAAGCGAGGATGGTCCAAAATGGGAGCTGTCAAGGCGGGAGACTCTTTCAAGGTGGGAACTTCATGCCTGCTCCCTTGCTCTATTTATGCTTTTCTAGACAAAGTGTCNTAGCAGATCTCTCAAAAAGACCCCAGGGTTTGCCAAGCTTGCAAATTAGCAGAGAGCAGTGTAAAAGTGGGGAGAGGCATCCAAAGGCAGGGACAGTGCAAAACCGAGAGCTGTGCAAAAAGGTAGGAGCCATCCAAAAGCGAGGATGGTCCAAAATGGGAGCTCTCAAGGCGGGAGACTCTTTCAAGGTGGGAACTTCATGCCTGCTCCCTTGCTCTATTTATGCTTTTCTAGACAAAGTGTCCATTTACCAATTTATACTGTTCGTGAAAACCCAGCCGATCACAAGACCCATTCCCATTGCGGGCTTCCACACGTGTGTGGAAAGTCACCTGCTGCTATTCCCCCTTCAAGCCTGCAGGGCTGGGGGGGAGTGTATGAAAGCAGTTTTCAGGCCTTCTTCTTCTCCCTGTTCAAACCCATTGGGGAAGGGGGTGGGGGAGGAGGTGGAGAGAAGGAAAGAACTTGCAGTGCTCCGGAACAGATAGTGGTTGGATCAGGCTCAGCCAGTGCTAATCCATGAAAGGCAGTTCCTGGTTGGCAAATCTGATCTCCTTCTATGTCCAGGTTACCCAGCTAGTGGATGGTCTTTGACACCATCTTCCATAGCGTTTTTCTTGAGAAACTTGCAGCCCATGGCATACACAGATGTACTCTTCACTGGATGAAAACTGGTTGGGTGGCTGGACCTGAAGAGTTGTGGTAAATGGAAGTAAAATCCAGTTGGTAGCCATTCAAAAGTGGTGTCCTCCAGGGCTCAATATTAGGGTCAGTTCTGTTTAACATCTTTATCAATAATTTGGATGAGAGGATCGAGGGCACCCTCAGCAGTTTTACAAATGATACTAAATTGAGCAAGAGTATTGATCTGCTTGAGGGTAGGAAGTCATTGCAGAGAGATCTGGACAAATTAGATCAATGGACTGAGGCCAATAGGATGAGGTATAACCAGACTAAGTGCTGAGCCCTGCATTTTGGTCACAATAACGCCAAACAACACTACAGGCTTGGGGAAGAGTAGCGAGGAAGCAGCCTGGTGAAAAAGGAACTGCAGGTGCTGCTAAATGGCCAGTTGAATGTGAGCCAGCAGTGTGCCTACATGGCCTAGAAGGCCAACAGCATCCTGGCCTGTATCAAAAGCACTGTGTTCAGTAAGAGTAGTGAAGTGATTGTGCTCCTGTACTTGGCCCTGGTGAGGCCATAGCCTGAATACTGTGTTCAGTTCTAGGTGCCACAGTATAAGAAAGATATGGAGGTCTTAGGGCATGTCCAGAAAAGAGCAAGGAGGCTGATGAGGACTTTTGAGGGCATGTAATACGAGGAGTGGCTGAGCAAACTGTAGTTGTTTAGTCTGGAGAAGATTAAGGGGAGACCTTATTGCTCTCTACAACTACCTGAAAGTAGGTTGTAGTGAGGCGGTGTTGATCTCTTCTTCCAAATAACTGGTGTTAGGATAAGAGGAAATGGGCTTAAGTTGTGCCAGGGGAGATTTAGATTGGATATTAGGAAAAATTTCTTTACCAAAAGTGTGGTAAGCCATTGACACAGGCTGCCCAGAGAGTTTAGTGAGGCTGCCGTTCCTTGAGGTGTTCAAGAATCAAGTTAATGTGGCACTTCAGGATGTAGTTTAGTGGTCATGGTAGGTGGGTTATGGTTGGACTTGAAAATCTTTGAAGTATTTTCCAACCTTAATGATTCTATGATATAGCAGTCACCTACAAATCCACATTAGGATAGGACATACATGCACACGTATATCTACACCCCAAAAGCCCTGGTTCAATCTATAGAAAGTGTCTTTGTGCCACACACTGCTCTTTGAATAATGATGATGGCAGGACCCTGTGGTATTCTACAATAAGCATTTGTCAAAGACAACATCTTGAAACATCCATGGGGCTACTGAAAAGCAGAAAGAAAATCCTGTTCGGGAGTATACTGATTGGAGTATTGTACACATGAAAGGAGAGGTGATTATTTACTTTCTGTAGTATTTAAGTTTCATCAGCCAAAGCTTCATTTTCACATGCAGCCATCACACTTCAAGAAAAACTGATGAGAGTCCATAAAATACTATCAAGAAGTAAAAAATCTTAGATAGTTGTTCTTTGATGATGAGGACTGGTTTTACTTAGTCTAAAATAGGAAAGGTTAAGGAGGGACATGATTACATTATATTTTAATGTGTAAAAGATATTATAAAGAGAGTGGTGCTAAATTGCTCACAATCACCCACTGATTGAAGGATGTGAAACATATTCTTTCATGATTTCTGGGGGAAAAAGTATGACTACAAGAACCAAAATAACCTGGAACAAGCTTCCTAGGGAGACTGTGGATAGTAGTGTATAGGGCTTAGGACAATACATGCCATCATGTTCATCTTGCCTCCTCACTACAGTAGGATGTGCTAACAAAGTCTCTTCCAGCTCAGTAAAGTAATGCAGTAACAGTATGAGACAATACCAAGGTATGTATTACTTGGCACTAACATTGCATTATTTATCTTCCAGGAAAGGAGACAAAATGATGTCACCTGGAGAACTGTTTTTAAGGATGTTTCTGACCACAATGATATGGAATGACAAATCTCAAAGCACCCTTTGATCCAGCTTTTTAAACTGGATCATGTTCCAATATGTCTACTGCTTCAGGATCATTCAGGACAACGGTACAGAACAATGTGTTGCTTGTAATTCTGGACCAATTCTTTGTTAGTGAGCACTACGGTCATTTCTTTTTGCTGGTATTTTGTTCTTCAGAAACATGCAGTCCCCATTTTGATTTGAGAGTAATTTTTATTTTATTTTATTTAGCTTTTATATTGTCTTTATATTTTATTTAGCTTTGAGAGTAATTTTACCCCCTCGGGAAGCTACATGACTACAGTAAAAATGAATGTTAGACCTGCACTTCTGACTTTTTTTTTTTTTTTATGACTTCATTAAAATATTTTGGAGGATGCAATTTTGACATATTTTTGTCATTCTCTTCAGTAAAAGATGTATTATTTCCATAAAGCTTTTTTTTTTTTTTTAAATTTTGCCAAATATTTTGTTAGTTAAAAAAAATCAACTGAGAAATTTCTACTAAGATGACAGTAAAATCACAGATTTTAAAAATTAAATTATCTTTTTCATGCTCTGCACTTTTTTTCTTTCTCCACAATATTTTATGCTGTTGTAAATAAGTTGTAAACAGGTCCAACAAATTCAGCGCTTTCCAAATTAAACCGATGGGGCAAAAGCACTGTTTTTAAAGCCCTTTGGGCTTTAAAGAACATTGTTGTCTGGAGAAATGGTGTGTCTTTTTATGTTAGTGTATGTGTGTGAGAGAAACAAAGAAAAGGAGGAAAAGTACAAAAGAGAGAGAGAGGGAGAAAGAAAGATGGAATGACAGAAATAGGGAGAAAGAGAGAAAGTAAGAGAGAGAAAGAGCAAAAGGAAGGAAAGAAATAGCAAAAGAGAGAGAGAGAAAAAGAAAGAGAAGCAGAGTGAAAGAGAGAGAAAAGAAAAAAGAAAGAGAAAGAAAAAAAAGAGAAAGAGAAAGAAAAAAGAAAGATAAGAGAAAGAGAAGACAAAGAAAAGAAAGAAGGAAAGGAAAAAAGAGAATGAATGAAAGTAAGACAAAGAAAGAGAAAGAGAAAGAAACAGAGCAAAAGAGAAAGAGAAAAAAGAAAGAAAAAAGAGAGAAAAAGAAAGAAAGGAAAAAGAAAGACAAGGAAAGAGAGAAAGAGAAAGGAAAGAATGAAAGAAAGAAATAGACAAAGAAAGTGAAAGAAACAAAGAAAGATAAAGAAAGAGAGAGAAAGGAATGAAGGAAGGAATGTAGAAAGAAAGAAAGAAAGAAAGAAAGAAAGAAAGAAAGAAAGAAAGAAAGAAAGAGAAAGAAAGAAAGAAAGAACAAGTTAAAAAAAAAGTTAAAAAATGAAAAATAACCACTTATGTTTACAAATGTTTTGTGGATCTGGTTGTTCCAGCAGTGCTATTAGAACCCACAGCAAGAATTGTTTTGGGTCCTGGGGCAAATAGACTTCTCCCCCTCACTCCTTACCTGGGTGGTCCTGTCATGCCACTCCTTTCTCCCCAGTGCCCTCCTCCCCACTTCTTGCACTGTAGCACAGAAACCTTAAATACGGAGCAGGAGCAACTGCCAAGGAGTGAGAGAAGCTGAGCCAAGCAGAGGAGAGGGCTGCAGCTTGAGGAAGAGTGCTGTCCTCCTGGCTCTGGACACCCCCTCAAGGAGAGCTGCCCACCCCTACTGTGTTCATCCCTCACTGGCCACACCATGCCTTGCCTTCACTGGCCCTATGCAGTGACTTCTCTATGTGGCATCAGCATACCTCCATTGCAGCATTTATGAACAGCCTTACATTCACATTGCACTCTCAGTGGGCCTAAAGACAAGGGTTTCATCTACTTGTCATGGCTTCATCACAGATTGTTGTGTTCATCTGGGTTGGGGTACAGAGCACCTGCATTTAGCCAGCATGGCTGACTGGCACCCTCAGCGGAGCACAGTAGACTGCCCGGTGAGATCACATCTCATTTTTGCTGCTTCTCCATTGCCTTTCTTTGGTTAAGACATAAAATGGCATTCTTCTTGGATTCTACAAGTTTTCCAGAACGGAATCCTCTTTCTCCTGGAGGTTGTGTTCTTGAACTCAAAACTAAATCTTTGAATCCACAGAAATCTGCGAGGTTGGAAAAAGATTTGTGCTCTTACATCTTAGTGGGTTGCAAATAGTGATTTATATGACTGAGAAAAGTAATTTCGTTCAACAAGATTTCATTACACTGTAAAAACACTGATCATGGTAGTGCCATTAGTCCAGGCACAAAAGCTTGAGAATTTTGCCTGTGAGGCAGAACACTGAAAACATCCTCCTATTTTTCTTGATGCATGAAGGTTATATTGATCTGTTATGTTGCTGTTTGGTTGGTTGGTTGTTAGTTTAAGTAAACCTCTGCCATATCCTATGAAACATAAGCTTCTCCAAGACCAGCCGTTAATCTCCATCTAATATATGTATAAGGTTAAACATGGCATGAGAGACAGTGGAGATTACTGCAGTTCTCTGGTTTGCTGCTTTAAAGGAGAAGAATTCAGCACAAATCTAATTTTACAAGGAAATTGCTGAAAGAATGGGTGTAATAGAATGGATATAATAGAACAAGGTATTTAAAAATTCCATGCTTAGATGAATAATAAGTACTTCAAAAATTATATCTGGCCAGTGAGAAATGTGCACTTACTCCAGGGCAACTACTACTCTTTGATAGTCAGTAGCCAGTGTATTTAATATCTGAGGATTTGAATTTTAGTATTAAGGTGACTTTGGTTTGAATATATCTAACACTGAATGATCTAACTGAATTTTAAAAAAATAAAACTGTGTATTTCTGACTTGCAAGAGGGCAAATTCTAAACTTTTCCTGAGCTGTATTAGAATAATCAGCTTTTGAGGATGGTGAAGGAAATACCTTAATACTCAAACAGTATGGCTCAAAAGCAAATATTGATACTTCCTGGGAAGCAGGATGTAAAATAGAAAGACAACATGGATTTCTATTGCACTGTATCTCAAGGATTTTTACAAGTCTGACACACAGTTGAGTTGTTCAAAGCACAAGCTGTTCATCATTGCTAAAAGATGAAAAGGCATTTCCTTTGCTGAGAAGATGAGCTTTCAGCATTAACATAAGAAGAAAAGTTCATGTATGTTTAAAAGTGCATGAGGCATTGGGTCCAGATTAACAAGTGAGCTTGTGTCTGTTGACATGAACTGGTGCTTGAGAGGTGACCAGATCAGATGTGATAGTACAACCCAAGATATCAGAGACACAAAGACCACCAGGTCCTCCGTGGTTGCACTATCTGATTTAGTGTCCTGGTGTGTGCAGGACAAGTCAGTGGCGAAAAGACCCTCTGCAATTTAGGACAGACATTTGCCATGTATGAGAAGTTTGTCTTGCTAGTTGAATTGTCACAGGAGAATTTGAATTCACTAGCTAAAAAAAAAAAAAAAAAAAAAAAAAAAAAAAAGATAAATGTCTTAAGTTGTTTTGCAGGCTGTGACAGATTAAGGGTAATCTTTTGAAAAGCTTCTATGTCTCATGTCTCATGTTCTGGAGAGTCACTGAGGTGTTTAAAGGGGCTTTGGATCAGTGCCTCAGTTAACTGGTGTCTGATTTTCCCTGTCACTTGCTCCAACAAAGACTAGTATGGCAGTCTGCAAGCTCTCTTGCTGCTCCTTCAGGAATGGCTTTCTGACTTGCATCAGCAGCTATGCATAACAGAGGAGGACTGTACTCTGCACTCCAGGGGCTAAACAATGGCATTTGTGAAGCTGGTTTTGTACAAGTAGTATTAAATCAGTATGGTGGACAATAGGTCCTCTTGGGCTACATGAAGTATCAGGGATCTGCAAGTATTGAGGCTCGAGCAGGTGGTGCTCACAGTGCATTAGTCCTGTTGCCCTATTGCATGAAACAACTGTGGGTGCTGGGTTAAGAAAGTGGTTGTGGCACTGATCCTTCTCTGTTCATCTCCCTTGTGGCCCCCCTTTTGTCAGGCATCATCAGAGAAATGCAGAGATATTCTGCAAGGATACCATGCAAAGAAACCATATGAAGTAGTTATTCACAGGCTGGCGGACATAGAAGGTAGCTAGGAATCTGTGAGTGTTAGGCTCCACACTTGTGTGCTCACCACTCTGATGAATGAGGCAGCAAAATAGCTGCTAATGACCGGACCAGTGATTTACTTCAGAAAGGGGAGGCAGCAGCCTCCACAGATATCCTGGAGGTCTCACAGCAACGAGGATGTGCCACTGCCTCCAATGATGACAGCGACAGCTCAGCCTAGGACTCCTACATGGGACTACTCCACCTTAAACACTACTATCTGGCTTTGTCTTTTCCTGCCTATGCTTGTGCTTCCCCTCCTGAATCCCTGAATTACAGATGATCCTGTCTAAGCAACATTAACTTTGTCTGTAATTTTGGCCTTTCTCCTCTCTGTAGCTCTTTCTCAACAGAACAAGCCCAGACTGAGTCAGAGGGAAGCTTACTGTAGGAGTTACAGAGACTAGAACATAAACCATAGAGCACAGAAAACAGAAACTGCAGCAACAGGATAAATTGCACTAAAAGACTGGAGACCCTAGTACTTTTTTTCTGCTTCTACACTGTTTATGTATTGTAAACGTTCTTGGGATCTCTTTATTTTAGTGCTAGCCTTCATGTTGACCTTTGTATTCAGATGACAAAGACAGATTCTTACTTCTGTTCATTTATAAAAGTATACCAAAAGTGTATTTTCAAAACAGTGTCAAAACTGAAGCAGATTGCAGCTTCCTTGCTCCATATTCTAAGCATTCTTTGCAATTATATTGGCCCCAAACACTCCCAAGATCATACCTCAACTGTTTGCCCATAGCTTTCTGAGTGTTTATATTTCTAGCTCTGAGTGTAATTCAAACAGTATAGCAAATCCTATCTAAAATAGCTCTTTCATGGTCTAGAGTTCACCCCAATTTGCTATAGGCCATCTGATTTGTAGTAACTTGCAAATGCACAGCTATGTGTTGTAATTCACATTAGCACAGCTGTGGGTGAAAGAGGAGAGATCTACTTACATCAGAGAAAAGTGTCAGACAAGTTATATTTGCATTAGGGGTTAAAAATACACATCAGGACTGCTACTGGAGATTCACCAATGCATGTAATTTTTAAGTCCAAACTGGCTTTTTAATGTGCTTATGCTCCTAGCTGGCTACCAGCCTCTGCCTTGAGTGATACTATCCAAGATTCTGCTTTAGTCTAGAGTCAGTAGGCATCTTCATCAACATTTTTGCCTATTTAAGCCTACCTTATCAGCCTTACTTATCAGAACTAATAGTACATATGAAAATAGAAATATTGAATCATAGAGGTAATAGCTCATGCAACTAATATACAATTTACTGTGAAGAGTATCAGTAAAATCAGAACCATATAAAGCATATATTAATGCACCTGTTATGTGTGCTGTCAAAACTCTTTTGAAGACAGACATGTTTTCTGAAGTGTCTGCATTGCAGATGAAAACGTAATATGGAAGGTCTGCTGAAAAGAAGAGCACGAGAGTGCAAAGGAATTCATTATATCTGTTGAGAGGAAGGGAATACACTGAAACAAAAAGCATACCACTGATGCTTCTCATGACAGGCAATCAGATAGGGAGGCTGAGTCCATCTGAAACTTGTAGGTGCCTCAGGAATTGAGCCAGTGCAATTCTCTACAGGTCAGCAGGGGATAATAAGAAAATCTGTCAAAGTTGAGGGAAGAGTCAACTTTCTAGACCACAAATCTAATCTGAGTAGAGTCGAGAGACAAAGAGTTCAAAAGGTTAATGCTGCTATGCTTATTTAAGTGAACATTAACACTGTTGTGAGAAAACAGATGGAGAAGAACCGGGGGAATTATTTGACTGGTTAGGTTTATAAAACAGTGAGCAGAATGGCAGACATATCACACAAAGAAGATTCTCACAGTGAAAGTGTAGGCTGAGGTCTTCTTTTTCTTTTGCTTACAAGTAGTTTGAATTAATGACCTCCCAGTCATCACAATTATGGCCTTCTATTTAAGAAATCAGAGTAGAAACATCTGGGTTGTACACATTCACCATCATGTCTTTCGTCAGATAAATTAACAGCTTCATTTTGCATTGCCTGTGGAAAGAGACAAAAACATGGAGCACAATAGTGCTTACCATTTTTCTGTCAAGATGGAGCCACTATTAGGGATGCTACTATCAGTGATGATAAATGTGAAGCAGACATATTTACTGGGAGTCTGTTCAGACACAATACAAGGGAACAAACAGCAAGGTGAGGCCATTTTGTGGATAGATTACAACCTATTGCTCACAACCTGCCTTTATTACATCCCTTTCTTTCCATCTGAAGAGAAACCCAAGTAACAGAGGGTTCTGTTGCTCTGATGACAGCTTGAGAAAAAGTAATAAGGAATTCCTACAGCTATAAAAACAGAGTGAGGTAAAGAAGCACAGTTACCCCTGGAGCTGTCAGTCTTTGCGAGGGTCTTTTGTTTTCACTTTGTATAATACTTTATGGCTAAGCACTTACTTTTATGGTCAGAGGAGTCTCATTCTTTGAGGTATCCTGGAGAATTGGTGAAGAATTTCTGGTAAAACTTCAGATGACATGTCTTATTTCTCATCTGTTTAGATACTGTATATCTTGAATTTTCAGGCATCTGAAATTATGAATTACCTCATGCTTATTTGATCTGTTGTTTGTACTGGAGCAATGTCCATTCTGAACACTCAGTGAGTCCCTCAAAAAGTGTTTTTACACTAATTTTTTGGGGTAATCACCTGCCTTTCGAAAACAAGGCAACAACCTGAAAAGTACTGCAGTGGAATGTATGTATTGGTTTGGAAAGCACAACATATTCTTCATTCCTTTACACCCTATTTTAAGGTTTTGCTTTCTCTTCCATAATACAGGAAAAGGCAGAACTGGATGAATATTGAACAACGGTATTCATGAACATTTGCAGGAGTTTGAAATGTTTGTTTGATCTATCCATATCAAGGCCCCTTGTTATCTGCTGCTCCTGCGGTTTCAGACAGAAAGATTTTTGTTCTTGAGGAGGTTTGAGGAATGGCTGCTGTGTGTGAATACCCGTATTTGCATGCGAACTAGGCTGATCCTTTACAAACAAGGACGTTCATTATTCCTCTCTTTTAAAGGACACACTAACCCAATTAGTGAGCTGGAAGAATATCCCGTGACTTAACTAACCAATAACATGCTCCAAATAGTAGGCAGTGTATACTTAAACTGCAGAGTACACCAATCCCTTAAATTGGGATTTCCCAGAGCTTTGAAAGTGGAACCCTCTCTTTAGAAAAATAAGAACAATTGTATTCTTCACCCCTCCCACGTGTTATTAAAAGCATACCAAAATGAACAGATACTTAAGTCTGTGTGGATCTGCATGTTCAGATGCTTCCTCTCTCCTACAAAATATGCTTTGAACATTTTTGATGTTAAAAACAACTTGCTTAACTCCTCTTGAAACAAAAAAAATACCATCACACCTTACAGCCACTGCTTCAGGCTTTCTACAAACCAAGGCAGGTATCAGTTATGTTTGGATGATATTTAAAGTCTGTGAAAGAAAAGCCGAGATTAGAGAGAAGCTGAAAACTGAGTCTATACCTCTACATATTTTGTCAAGCTCTGCTTGTAGCGAAATGTAACTCATATCTGCTGATGTTGAGAAGAGCTAGTATACTCACCTAACTTGTGTGAAACACTGATTTCAGACAGTAACTACATTGAAAAAAATAAAAAAGGCTTAGTGGAATCGTCAGGATCGAGAGGCATTTCACATTCTGGAGATCAGTCTCGAAGCTTATTCACAAATAAATCTCAAAACAGAAAAAGGTTGTATTTGCTATGAGTATTACTGAAGATGAATAATTCATCCAGCTGTGCTAAGTAACATGAGAGAAATTTCGGTCTTATTTCTGGTTAAGTTATTCTCTCTATAAGGAGCTTTATATGTTTTAGGTAAGATCTGGAAAAGTACCCAGACTTCTGAATTTATACTCAAGCTTCCACACTTCTGGGTTCAGAGTAATAGGGAAGATTTATAGAACCTGGCACAAAATGAAAAAGGATGCCTAATTGTCAGTACTCCCAACCATTTCCACAGGTGCTATTTACCTACTCTTTTTTTTTTTTTTTTTTTTTTTTTTTGTTTGTTTAAACTCTAGGGGGTTTCTTTTCCACCTTCCTCCAGCCTAACCTTTAGGATATTTAATTAATTTTGAAAATTATCCTCTTTTTATCTCAGGTTCTTTAATAACTACTATTTCTTTCCCCCACACAGTTCACTTTATCTTATCATGTGGCTTCTTATATCTATTCTGCAGATGCTTTTTCAGAGCTCTTTGCAACTCTACCCCAGCACTTCATCTTTCACCACCCCACCTCTTTGTTCCTCCTTATAGTGCCTCCTCTTCATACCGTGTTGTTGCATCTGATCCTATGACACTTCCACACCACTCCCTGGGCCTAAAATAAAAGCAAACATAAACCAGTTGAATCCCAGGAGATGGTGTTGTCATGAGAATGCATAGACACACAGTGTATTAAAGAAATGGTAAACCAAGACCTTTGTATTAACTACAGAAATGCAAAGTGTAGATCTCATTCAATGTAGGTTTATGCTCTCTCCACAGTTTGAACTTTCTATTTTTTAGCACTGACATCTCCTATTTGTTCAATGTTTTAATCAGAGAAAATTAATGTATTTTTTAGCAGCATTTTGATGACAAAATATCTTAGCTAGGGGAAAAATTCAAAAACTGTGGTGGAAAATTTGTCTAATTTTACAAACTACTTACCCAAATATTCAAGTAACAGGACTAGCTACAGTACAGATATCTGCTGGTTTGAGACTAATTGGAATATTTTAATGAAAAAAACCAAACAGATTATAGGCTGTGAAAAGAAAACAATGGTGATGTCTACTTCACTCATAGGTTTGCTGAGATATATAAAAACAAGGACACAAACACAGGTAACACAGAGAGTCTCTCCCTGGTGTGTCTTCTAGCTTACTCCTGTGTAACCCAACTAATCATTCTGCTTCTAATCCCTCTTGTTGATCCTTCAAATTCACCTTCCACGTAAGGCAAACCCTGGGGTAAGGTAGAAGGGTGGAAAGAAGGTGGAAGGGTGGTTGGGAGTCCCTTCTGGGGACTTTGATTTCTGGGAGAGGTATTGTGTTTCTGTATTCCCTTTAACTTGTATATTTCTGTAAATATTCCTGTACATTGTGTATATATCTGCTTGTATATTGTGCTAAGCTGTAAATAGAGCTTCAGTCCTTAACTTCCATCCAGTTGAGTCTAGTCTGGGTGATTTTCATAGCGTGTGGGGGGGTGAGTAACTCCCAAACCATCACAAGACATCATGTAGCTCAGAGAAACAGAGGGAAAGTATCTCTGGAATTGTTTAATGGAGGTTCCAGGCGTCCACTGCAGAGTGTTTTGTTGCTGGGCTCTATATATTGTCCCCAGAAGTCCCTTCTGACTTGCCTTCTTCCATAGCACATGATCTGATCACTCAGTTGTCCTGAAGCATCACTGATCGCTTGCAGTCAAATGACATAGCTTGAAGTCAAGTTTGAACTTACAGACCATTTTTGAAGACAAAGAAAAAGGTATGGCTGTTTGGTGTCAAATAATCTTATTTCCTCTTCCTCATGTTTTTTTTAGTTTTGCCCTTTATTCTTTCTGAAAGAGCTTCTTAGAGCTTGTAAGTAGAGTATATTGTCTTTAAATTACTTATGGTGTATTCAGGAATTCCTTCTTTGTTTGACAAGTTTCAAGTTCTCTGCTGAAATAATATACATACATACTTTTCAAGACAGTCGTAGAATCACAGAATCATAGAATCAGCCAGGTTGGAAGAGACCTCCAAGGTCATCCAGTCCAACCTATCACCCAGTCCTATTCAATCAACTAGATTGGAGACGGCAACTCCATCACCTCCCTGGGCAGCCCATTCCAATGCCAATCACTCTCTCTGTCAAGAACTTCCTCCTAATATCCAGCCTTGACCTCCCCTGGCACAGCTTGAGACTGTGTCCCCTCATCCTGTTGCTGGTTGCCTAGAAGAAGAGACCAACTCCCACCTGGCTACAACCTCCTTTTGGGTAGTTGTAGACAGCAATGAGGTCACTCCTGAGCCTCCTCTTCTCCAGGCTAAACACCCCCAGCTTCCTCACCCTCTCCTCACAGGGCTGTGCTCCAGACCCCTCACCAGCTTCGTTGCCCGTCTCTGGACACGTTCTAGTACCTCTACATCTCTGTTCAATTGAGGGGCCCAGAACTGGACACAGTACTCAAGGTGTGGCCTGACCAGTGCTGAGTACAGGGGAAGAATAATCTCCCTTGTCCTGCTGGCCACACTGTTCTTGATCCAGGCCAGGATGCCATTTGCTCTCCCGGCCACCTGGGCACACTGCTGGCTCATGTTCAGCTACTGTCTACAGGTACCCCCAGGTCCCTTTCTGCTTGGTTGCTCTCCAGCCACTCTGTCTCCAGCCTGTAGTGCTGTTTGGGGTTGTTGTGGCCAAAGTGTAGAACCCTGCACTTAGCCTTGTTAAATCTCATCCCATTGGCCTCTGCCCACCCATCCAGCTTGTCAAGGTCCCCGTGCAGGCCACTCCCACCTTCCAACAGATTGACACCTGCTCCTAATTTAGTGTCATCTGCAAACTTACTGATGCTGAACTCAATCCGCTGGTCCAGATCATTAATAAAGATACTGAACAGGACTGACCCCAGCACTGATCCCTGGGGGACACCACTAGTGACTGTCTGCCAACTGGATGCGGCACTATTCACCACCACTCTCTGGGCCTATCCCTCCAGCCAGTTCTTGACCCATATCAGAGCGAATCTGTCCAAGCTACAAGCTGCCAGCTTTGCCAAAAGCTTGTCGTGGCAGACATTGCCTAAGGCTTTGCTGAAGTCCAGGTAGACTACATCCACAGCTTTCCTCACATTTACCAGGAGGGTAACCTGACCATAAAAGGAGATCAGGTTGGTCAGGCAGGGTTCCTAAACCCATGCTGGCTGGGCCTGATCCCTTGGCCATCCTATAGGTGGTTTGTGAGGGCACTCAAGATAACCTGTTCCATAACCTTGCATGGCACTGAGGTCAGGCTAACAGGTCTGTAGTTTCCTGGTTCCTCCTTCCAGCCCTTCTTATGCATGGGCATCACATTGGCAGCTTCCAGTCTTTGGCGGTCTCTCCAGTCCTGTCTTTAACTACAGAAAATACCTTTTAAATGGCTTGATTTTACTTAAGAAAAAAATTAATGACGAATATTCCAGAAAGTGAAGTATTCACATATTTAGTTTATCATAGTGTCTTTGGATCTTTCAAATGAAGCAAGAAGGTTTAAGATTTGTAAGCTAACTACAAACATTCAGTTTGTGGTTTCAGGCATTCAGTTGTTAAAAGAAAGTGGTACATAGAACTGCTACATTGCCCCAGCTTCACTTGTTCAATTTGCTTTTTCAAAAACACCCAGAAGTCTCCTGTTGCTGGATGATCCCATCTCTCTAAATCACAAAGGAACCATGATAGGAGTGTTAGTCACTTTCTTTACAGCCTCCAAAGCCTGAAGAGAAGAAGTTCCTTTCCTTCTCGAGCTCTGAAGAAAGGCTTAATATTTCCCCTTCCTCAGGCTTTGTGTGAACAAGATTGCTTGAGGACTTTAGGCAGCCCAAACATGGAATTAAAGAACAAATAATTGACACTCTTTTCTCCTTCCTCTCATCATAGAATCATAGAATCGGTCTGGGTTGGAAAGGGGCCACAAGGATCATTTAGTTCCAACACCCCTGCCACAGGCAGGGACACCTCACACTGGATCAGGCTCATCCAGCCTGGACTTAAACACCTCCAGGGATGGGGCTTCCACCACCTCCCGGGGCAATCTGTTCCAGGGTCTCACTTCTTCCTAACATCCAGTCTCAATATAGGTTTTTTCCTAGTTTTGTTCCATTCCCCCATGTCCTATCACTACCAGACATCCTAAAAAGTCCCTTCCCAGCTTTCTTGTAGTCCCCCTGAAGATACTGGAAGACCACAATAAGGTCACCTTGGAGTCTTCTCTCCAGACTAAACGGCCCCAACTCCCTTAGTCTCTCCTTACAGGAGAGGTGCTCCAGCCCTCTGATCATCCTCATGGTCCTTCTCTGGACATGCATATCGCTCTTGTAATAGACCCTCCAGAACTGGATGCAGTACTCCAGGTGGGGTCTCACCAGTGCAGAGTAGAGGGGAAGGATCACTTTCCTCAACCTGCTGGTCATACTTCCCTTGATGCAGCCTAGGCTCTGATTGGTTTTCTGGGCTGCAAGTGCACACTAGCAGTTCCTATTGAGCTTCTCACCCACCAGCACCCCCAAATCCCTCTCCTCAGGACTGCTCTCAAGCCAGTCACTGCCCAGCCTGTATTGGTGCTCGAGATTGCTTTGACCCAGGTGCAGGACCTTGCACTTGGTCTTGTTTAACCTCATGAAGTTGGCTTGGGCCCTCCTCTCCAGCCTGTTCAGGTCCCTCTGGATGGCATCCATGCCCTCCAGCATGTCAGCTGCACCCACAGCTTGGTATCATCAGCAAACTTGCTGTGGCTGCACTCAACACCTCTGTCCATGTTGCTGACAAAGATGTTGAACAAGACTGACCCCAGGACTGATCCCTGAGTGACTCCACTTGTCACTGGTCTCCACTGGGACATGAAGCCATTGACAGCCACTCTTTGGGTGCAGTCATCAAGCCAGTTCTTTATCCATCCAGTGGTCCACCCATCAAACCCATGTTTCACCAGTTCAGCGATCAGGATATGGTGTGGGACAGTGTCAAAGGCTTTGATCAAATCCAGGTAAATGACTTCAGTTGCTCACCCCTCATTGATCAATGTTGTGACCTGTTCATAGAAGGCCACCAGGGTTGTCAGACAGGATTTGCCCTTGGTGAAGCCATGCTGATTGTATCAAATCACCTCTTCACTTTTCTTCTTTCTCAGTAGGGCCTCCAGGGGGATCTACTCCATGATCTTACCAGCACAGAGATAAGACTGCTGTTAGAGGGATGGAGTAGAACACAACTTGAGCTCCTGATCCCTTTAGCAGTTGCCCTAATGTCCTGAAATCTCTTTTAATTGATTGTGAGTCTCTCATTGTTCCATTGTCACTACCCACCTGAAAGACGACAAGTGGGTAGTAGTCTGAAGGACTCACGAGGGTGGGAATTTTACTGACAATGTCCTTTACCTGGGCACCAGAGAGACAACAAACATCTCTATGAAGTGAGATGTCCATTTCCCTTTCCCAGTCCCTTATAGTTCTTAGTCTTTCCACCTCTTCTTTTAGATCAGCCACCATGTCCATCAGATCCCTTATCTGCTCACAACTCACGCAGATGTTGTCCCTGCCACTCTCCATATCAAGTACCAGGCTCCAGCACTCATTGCAACCAGCTGCCTGAACACCTGCATGCTTCTGCGTGGCTTCTGTTTGGGTGCCCACAATTTTTCTACTAGCCCTTTTCTGAGTAGTAACCATATCTTTGGGTGTTTGGAGTGATATTTGCCTTCCTCCAGGCACCTCTCCTGTCTGCCATGATTTGCTGAAGATGGTGGAGAGTGGTCTGGCAATGACCTCTCCAGTTCCAGTTCCCTCAGCATCCATGGGTGCATGCCATCAGGACCCAGGGTATGTCAAGATGTGTCATGCTTGTCATTTGTACATTTTCATGTGAACCTCTGGAACTACAGAGAGAAAAAAGTGTGATAGGACCACTTTTGTGTTTTCTGTAATTGTTCATGTAAATTCCTGTGAAAGCTCTTTCAGCTGCTGAGTGGACAAGACTGTGAGTAGCCACTGTATAAGTTCTGAGCTGCCTTTCTCAAACTTCTAGCCTCTATATATCGTCTCTGTGCTTCTGCCAGCTATAGCATGGATCTATATCTGCCCCTTATACACATCCAAAGTTCCAGTATTTCAGGCTGAGAGAAATATCTCTCCCCTTGGCATCAGCACTTGCACAATAAAGTGGCTTTTGTAAAGTGGCTTTTGGCCGAGGGTGAATTGTGTTCTCCTTCTAAAGAAAATGAAGATACAAAAGATACAGAGTCATACCTTTAATTAACAAGTAAGTTGTATTATTTTGTTCTGTAAAAAATTAATCAAGACAGCAAGGACAGAAATTCCCCAAGTACTAGCTTAATGGAAATCTCCAGGTTAGATTGAAATCAAGTAACTATCAAGTTACAGAGGACTTTGCTAAAGGAATTCAGAAAACCCCAGCAATTAGTTCTGTGCCTACAAACCTGGACACTCCAGTTTCTTTACTGGAAATATGCTTGAAGTGAGCAACTACTCCTAAACATTCTCTTGATCCTGCACTCCGACTTATGACCTTACTGAGGTAGGGAATGTAGGAGCAGATCCCAGTATTTCTTTCAAAAGAGTCTTTCCCATTTAACTTTTTAACTTACAGCAGAACTGGGTATTGCTTCTGACAAAAACATTAGGACATTTCTGAAACAGTAGTAAGTAACTTAATTAAGAGCAGTGAACATTATCTGAACGTTCAGAACAGAAGTATAACATTCATTTCAATAAAAGAAATTAAATATTTGATCTTTACTTCATTCAATGAAATACTAGATCTACTGGTTCTATGCTAGTATCAAATCTACCATTGATGCCAGTACAGTGCAGGCAGGGATTTACTCATTGTTCTTATTACTGTATGTCTTCAGAGGTCTGGTTAGCCCAGGCAAAAATAATGTAGAAGTTAGAATTATCATTAGTATTTGGAAGGTTGTCTCTCCTGAGTTAAGATGGTCTACTCTCACAAGCAAGACCCTCATCCCACACAAAGACAGGGGGGAAAATAACGTGAAGAAATCCCAGGCTGAGATAAGGCATCTACACAGATAATAGCATGCACGATTACCGTAGCCTATTTGCAGAAAAGCACAGCAAAATGCAGAAGCAGCAACAGAAACCAGCGATAAAATCGTTCCCTAAACCCAAGCAGTCGCCACCAATGCCCCAAACCTGGAAACTAAATGCAGCAACCAGAACAGGAAGCCTCTCATGTTACAATCTGAACTTCAAGCCCCACGATACTTTGCTCCAGCCAGTACTTAAATTTTGAAGCTGGCATAACAGCAGCATGGTATTGAATACACATCACCAGATTCAACTTGACCCATGACATTGCCCTAATATGTGAAGAAGCCTTACTGAATTCCATGGAAAGCGGATGTTAAGATTATCTGGTCCAGGATAACCACATTTTGATCCATGTTCTTAACCCCAGATAAGTACCTTTTATACAACTGTAGCAAAAATAGCAGGAACAGCAAATTATTCCAGTGCGGAACAGTAAGACATCTCTCTGCTTTCTGCCTCCATTCCCATAGGGCCAGCTTGAAGTGCCTTGGGGGAAGGACAGGCTATTCTGGCTATGGGAGCTGTTCCATATAACATCATTATTCTCTGGCAGTAGCTAGGAGTTGTTCTGAATGTGCTTTACCTTACACATGGAATTGGTTTTTATGTAGGAGCTTCCATGACCAGAAAAGTAGAGGGTGGAGGGAGACTGGCAGAAAAGTTGCTTTTCTAACCTTCACCAAATACTTTCCTGACACTTCAGGGGTCTAGTCTTTAATGTATCACTAAAAATTAGGTTAAGAATTTTATTTCCGCTCCTTCAAATCAATCATTCTTGTTTCCTATACAAACACAGACATTTTTGTCATTAAGCTAAAAATAAAACCTTTAGAGAACTCAAGCAACTGGTCTGTTTAGTTCTTTTCATGAAGTGTTTTTGCTGGTAGAAGCAATAACAGGATGTGCTGACCATTTCTCAGTGTAACAGTCTGGTCTAGTCATCGATATAAACAGCTTGCCCTTTCACCTTACAATTTACTTACAGCAGGCCTAACCTAAGACAGCTTAAGTAAAAGAAAAAAAATCAACTATTTCCAGTTATAGACATTCTCTTGCCTGTGATAAAATAAATGTATAATATCACAAATAGAGTCCTGCAGTGGCAGGTCTCTTTTATAGAGATGACTAAAGTAATACTGTTATCACTGTTGCCTCTCCAGCTATATTTTGCATAAATACCTGAGCATGGTTATGGCTTTTTTACCACTGCATGAGCTGAGGGAATCTAAAGCTTGCCCACATTTGAGGCAGCTAAGTTCTTCTTTGCAAATTGGTCATGATAGCAGCTTCAATGTGTATATATGAAGGAAAACTTAAAAAGAGTTCGTATGGGCTGAAGGGCCCGCTGTCGTTTCCCTCATCCTTCCTTTGTGTCCTCTTCATTCACTGAACTCTCATCAAGCCTTTCATTTCCCTCCTCCCCTGCTGTCTTGAGGAAGTGTTTGTGAATAGTGATTCTGAGTTAATTTTAGGGTTTAGGTCTGAAATTTCTGTTTCTAGCCTGATCAGGAAATGCAAAGCCAAAGAATCGTTTCCCCAGGACTTATTGTAAATCTTGTTCTTCTGGGAGGAAAAAACCCTTCCAGTCTGAAATCAAGTCAAATTAACTTCCATTTCCTGAAGTATTCTTTGTGTTTCCAGGAAAAACAGGAAAAAAGAAAAAAAGAAAGCTGAAAGTCAGGAAATCATATTAATCTTACATTCAGAGCTATATGAAGAAAAATATAGAGAAAAATAACTGGCTTACAAATAAGCTTTCTGAATTTTATCTTATGCATATTAGATCCACAAAGGGATTTTTACTGGAAAACTTTTCCTTGAATTAAAAGAGTATATATTTAAAGTGATTCATCACTGTAATACAAAAAAATAATATGACTTTAAAGAAATGCCACTTTACTCATCTTCTTTAGCCATCCAGTGGGCTGAGTATTCACTGCATTTGTAAGCATCATGTCTTTTATATTATACTAAGGAAGTGAGGCTATTTAAAGTAGAAACCGATGTCTACAGGGCGGCTGGGTATGAAACAATGCTTTATGTTGCACAAGCCAAAGGTTTGTCAGTATTCCTTGTTTACACACATTACTTCAGTACTAATGCACTAGAAACTGGTGAAATGTTCATAATTTAAAAATAAATATTATAAATAGTCCCACAGAATATATAAGGGAAGCCTGAAACAACAACAAGCTGAGGCTTGCATCGTCCCAGCCCAGTGCAGATACAGTCTAACTGGAATCTTGTCTGAGCTGCAGACCTGGCAGCCCATGCCAGCATGAATCAGGCCCCACCTATAAGTTGGCTGAGCGTTGCCATAGCTCACTTGATCCCATACAATTTGAACATGCCAGAGTGTAAGAGACTGGAAATTATTATAGATGTGGCTCAACATTGTTGGGAGAATCATTTGAGACACAGGGAGCCTGGCCTTGGCATCCCTGGGGTAGACTGAGAGCCTCTGGGACCATGGAGATGCTTTGTCAACAGAGTCAACAGAGCGACACTTTAGAACCTGCCCTGGGCATGTGTTCCACTGCTGAATTGAGGTGCATGGCTATTTTTAGCAGCTATAAAAGGCATCACAGTAGGGCAGATAAAGTAACTGCTTATGAGGAGAATCACAGATGAGAGGTATTGGCTGTTAAGGGAGTTGGCTACAGTGGGATCGGCTACAGGGGGATTGGCTGCAAGGGGATCAGCTGCTAGGAGAATTGAGTACTGCTGAGGAAGATCTGCTGAGAAGAACCTGTTGAGAACTGCTGAGAGAAGCTGCTTGGAGCTGAGCTGTTTTAGAACCTGCTAGATCTGTGGAGAATTGCTGCAGCTGAGGATCTGTACTAGCTGCCACCACACCAGAGAACTCCCATTGCGACTCCTGAGAGCTGTTGTCCTGCCTGGCCCCTGCTCGCTCATCCTGTTTGCATTGTCCCCACTCATATGATTGTGACACATGTTCCCTGCAGATTGGACTACCACAGTATTTATACCTGTTGACTGTTAAATAAAGCAGTTAGACACTTGAGCTTTAATTCTGTTCCCAAAAGTGTTAAGTTGGTCACACTAAGGATCCAACTGAGCATCACTCAGAAGTCAAGCTGAGCTGCACCCAGCCCCTCTGATACCAGAGGACAAGCTGGAAAGCAAGATGATTTAACTTCTGCTGTATCATACACTATTGGAGCATGACACAGAGGGAAAAAAATCTGGATACAGATTTAGTCTGAGGGTGAAAGATGGTGTATTTGATTCTTTGTACTCATCCAAGCCCCAGAACTGCTATTTTCTGGGGGATGCTGACTTTGGTAGAGTTGCCTAAGTATGAAGTCTGTGCAATCAAGTAGAGAATAAGACCTGATGATCCCACGAGAGCTGGAATACACAACTAACCTTTTTTGACTGGTATCTCTTGAGCGAATGATTTATGAAACATAGGATATGAGTGGTTTATTTGGAAACTATATGGAAACATTTATGTGTTGTTTTTGGTGGGTTGGGGATTAATGTAAGAAAATATGATATTACATAGTTTTGGTAGAATGGTGTTGGAGTGGAGGGTTCGTTGTTCTATGTGTTTATTCAAAAGTGTTTTGAGTGTTTTTTTGCAGTACTGGAGTATACTGGCAACCAAGTATTTACAAGATAAATGAGCCTATATGGAGCCTAGTTGAAAAGGCTGGCTTTCATAAAANAAAAAGACATATAAAGTAGAGGCTTTGGCCTGGTATAAAGTTTATGAATTGGGCATGGCAGCACCAACTGAAATGATTAAGCCAACTAAAGTGGTTTTTCCAGGAATCACTTCAAACTTTTGATTCTGGTAAATAACTGCCTTATGTCTGTGTAGCCTCTTTACTGTATCAGGCGCACTAAATTGATGTGAGTTGATGTTGGATTAGATCTGACTTTCCAGTCCCACACTGCCTACTCAGCTTGAGGCAAGGGCTGTACTGGTAGGAGAGGTCATGGAAAAATCCTGTTCGTGGCTTCACCCAGGGCCTCTGAAAGCATACAGTGAAAAGTCAGCAGCCTCTCTTCCCACCCAGGTTTTCATCACATACATCTCTCTACTGCTAGAGCTATTTGGGTTTCAGTCTACAACAGTATGAAAGTTCTACAGGCTCACAGTAGCTTTGCCTGTAGGTAAAAACAATGTCAGTTTTCCTTGTAGAGGTTGCAGCTGAGTTCACTGTAGAGATTTATTAAAGATTGATGATCTGTGAGGCTTCTTTTTTGATTTCAGCACTCATAACGGATGTTTAATTTTTCTCTCAGAAATATTTTAAAAAAATATTTTATCACCTTCCTTTTTCCACCTGTCTCATCTGGGACTATATCCAAACTTAGAATTTGTCCCAAAATGTAGGTTGTGGACATGCCTACCTGTCTGCCACAAAATTGCATATAATTTGAAAGAAGAAATGGAAAATGACTTACATAGCAATGTAAAATATATCCACATAATCATACTAAAAATTGTATCAGACAGTCTGTCTCTAGATTCTTACTTTATCTTTAATATTACAGAAATTAATATCATCACATAACGTTCTTGGATATATTTCATGAGCACAGAAGATAAACAGAAAGTCCAGTTCAGCTATATAGAACCCTGAGGCCATAGGGGCCTGATTTTTCCTGGAATGAGAGGAAATGTTTGTGTGATTTTTGCTGAGAGTAACACATACGTTGATTGATGCTAAGAGTCTTGTGGTGATAGTGGTATGAGTCTTCTAGGGAAGAAAGACTGGAAAGGCTGAAATTGTTTCAGGGTCATGTGGCCCCAGGTCAACAACAACTACATGGCTGGCATCCCCTGTGCACCTGTAGTTTGCACTTCATTGGGAAAGTACTTGTCTTCTGCTGGGAAGAATGAATTCAGAGTAAAGAGGAGGATGCGATAAATAGGAAAATGTTCCTGGAAGAAACAAGAGAATATCAAGTGAAAGGGAAAATGATGGTTAGGAAGCAGTAGTGTTTCATCATACAGTCTGGGTTACTTGAATGTATCTGTAGTGAGCCACTAATACTCAAGCTTAAGTTTTTCTGGCTATGTGGCTCCATGGTGGAAGTCCAGTCCTACTTCTTTAGCAAAAATAAAACATAAGAACAGACATAAGCAACTTCAGGATCTTAGAAAGCGTGGAGCTGGTTGTGACCTGTGCGCTGGTTTGAGGCTACTTGGAATATTTTAATGGAGAAAATTATATTATAGGCTGTGAAAAGAAAACAATGGCGGTGTCTGCTTCACTCAAAGGCTTGCTGAGATGTTTAAGACTAAGAATACAAAACAAAGATAAGACACCCAGGCTTGCAGACTCTCTCGGGCTGTCTAGTTTCTTGCTTTCTCCTCTCTGCCAAGTAACCTAACTAACCTCTTTCCTTCTAACCCCCTGGCCAGTCCTCCAAATTCACCTTGCATGTAAGGCAAACCTTGGGGTAAGGTATGGGGTGGGGAGAAGGTGGAAGGGTGATTGGAAACCCCTCCTGGGGTCTCTGATTTCGGGGAGGGGTGCTGTGTTTCTGTATTACCTTTAACTTGTATATTTCTGTAAATANATGCTCAGCTAGCATGTGAAGCATGTCAGCTAATGAGGGAATTAGTTGCATTGCACTCCAGCTGATGCCCAGACTTGGACTTTTTAAAATTTGCTGTCGTTGCTGCAGCACCTAGTGTCTGTTGTGCCTCCAAAATTGCTGGGATCTGCATTTTTCCTGCAAGTAGTAGCACTTACCCTGAAAGAGGGCAAAAGATTCTGTTCCATGAAAGTGTGCCTGACACATAGTAACTTGGGGACAACTGGAAAGATGACGTGTCTGGGGAATCTGACTCCTGAAGAGGCTCCTATAGCAAATATCATTGCCTGGGAAAGTGCACAAAACATACCCTAAAATAAACATCACCTGCTTATATGCAATCTTTTCTACTGTTTCAGTTCTTTCACAGGAACGTTGGCTTCTAGGTTTAATCCCCTATGTCTTTTTTTTCTTTTTCCCCCCTCCTGCTTTCTGTCACTTTTCAAGACCATATTCTTTGATCTTGTATGACTTTTTATAGCATGAGCCAGGTGGCTCCTATGAATTGTTACCTGGTCACAATTGAAGCAAACCTATCAGTTGTTTAGATCTCACTAGTCTTAAGCTTCCTACTACTAGAAGGAGCAAGATGGCTTTTTACAAGTTTGTTTTCAT
This sequence comes from Eubucco bourcierii, assembly GCA_013396675.1. Lineage (NCBI taxonomy): Eukaryota > Metazoa > Chordata > Aves > Piciformes > Ramphastidae > Eubucco > Eubucco bourcierii. The sequence goes on from VWZE01022707.1 coordinate 203,299, forward strand.
CTTTATCATGGTTTTGGCTGGTTTCCAGTATATGCTACAAATAAAATGGTAGGTGTATGTGCCTATTCCCCTCTATGAATCATGGAAAAACATGTGCATGCTGAATAAACTGCTACTGACAATTTTTATGCAATGTGCTCTGTTTTCTTTATTAAAGAAAAAGATATGTTATGATAGACTGCAATACAAAGTAATTTATCAGTGTACAGATAGATGTCTCTAGGTATTCAAATTTTTCACAAGCTTTTTGGTGTGTCACTTGTATGAGGTGCGCTTTAATTTTAAGCCAAAGAATAAAAGTCTTCAGATGTTACTTAACAGAATCAATAATCCTTGTTTCTCCAACACGCTGATTTTACAACCTTTTGCTAAATAGATCAGTGTATTTCTATCTCATTTTTACTTTACTGCAAAGTTAATTTTCTTTCTATTTTTTCCAAAAACTGGCAAACAAAAAAAACTGTTAAGGAAAAAACAAACTAAACCTCTAGGTTCCTTTCATATATGAAAGAAATTACTTTATATAATTTCTGTAAAGTTATGCAATAAATGTTAAAAATCCAAATGTTTTTACTGTAAAAGGAGCTCTAAGAAGCTCTTTCTTTCACAGACCAAGTTTTTCTGAGTCACAGAAGGCTCCAGGATTATTGAGTGACTACAAAGTCAAGTTATTTCAACTGAATTGAAGTTCTCAGCATTTGACCTCTGCTTTGACTGAGTGTTACAAATCATATGGTATGCAGTGGAAGCAGAAAAGAAATCAGTAACTGTGAGATAGAATAGATCTTAGAGGAGTAAATAAAAACAGACTTGTGTTCATAGTCAGCTTTCTGAGTGCTGCCTTTTACTTCTATGAATAAAAGCAACACTCCCACAAAAACTTCACTATAAACTCCGCTTACTAATCTGTGTGCCACTAACATTTTCTCCCTAGATATCTTTTGCTCTTACTCACCAGAGTTAGAGCAGTAAGGAGTTAAGACACAGTGAATTGAGTGAACTTCAACTGAGTTCTCGCACTTACAATCGTAAAAAGTCACCAAAAGAATGGCTAATGCTTAATGTGGACATATAAACAAGGAAAGAAGTAAGTTTTGAAGGGAAGCACTGAAGAAATATTCTGAAAAAACTTAGAAGAATAGTAATATTTTAAAAGGGAAAATATCAAATATCAGTGAGCTCATTGACTTGTTCTATGACTGAAAAACTTTAACATAAGATGTCCTCTTTTATTAGATATAGCTTGTTTTAATTCTTTGTCTGTAAAGTTCATAAAAGAACTCTTTTTTTTTTTTTTTTTTTTTTTTGTGTGTGTGTGTGTGTGTTGAAAAGCAGGTGCTGGGGTTATTTGTTCCATCTAAGGTTTGGTATATCTTAATTTGGAAAGAAACTTTATTATCTGGAAAATTTCCTGATGTAAAATGTCTCTGGCACTTTTGGTAACAATCTTCGGATAAAGAACTGCAGATACTTAGCCACGACACTTGAAAAATACTAATTCTGGCCTCTTTCATGTCAAATTTCATTTATGTTTACTTAGTCCAGAATTTGTATACATTTATAATAATAAGTAGAGATGGGCATGCTGGAGCGTGTCCAGACAAGGGCCACGAGGATGATCAGAGGGCTGGAGCACCTCTCCTATGAGGACAGGCTAAATGAGCTGGGACTGTTCAGTTTGAAGAAGAGAAGGCTCCAAGGGAGACCTTATTGTGGCCTTCCAGTATCAGAAGGGGGCCTACAGGAAAGCTGGTGAGTGACTTTTTACAGTGTTGGGTAGTGATAGAACTAAGGGGAATGGATCTAAGCTAGAGGAGGGTAGATTTAGATTAGGTACTAGGAAGAAGTTCTTCACCATAAGGGTGGTAAGACACTTGAACAGGTTGCCCAAAGAGGTGATGAAAGTCCCATCCATGGAAGCTTTTAAGACCAGGCTGGATGTGGCTCTGGGCAACCTTGATCTGGTAGAAAGTGCCCCTGCTCATGGCAGAGAGGCTGGAACTAGATGATCTTTCCAGTCCTGACAGTTCTGTGCATCTGTGAAAGAGAATTGGAAAGATGATTAGAAGAGGAAGTGATTTCTCAGGTTAGTTTTTGTTGTATACATGGAATGTAAATTGAGAAATGTAGGGGCTTATAATGGCTTAGATTGCAAGAGCCTCTCCCTTTTCCTGCTGAACCCTGTGTGCTTAAGGCACTTGCTGGCCTTTTATGATGTCTAGAAACTGCTAAATGATTCTAAAAACTGTAGGAATCTTCCACCAAGCTACTTTGGTTATTTGCAGAGATCAAGGAGGAATTTGGTTTGTTTATTTTATTTGAGGAGATGGATCGAAAGATTTTAAAAGGTGATGAGCCAGTCAAGAGGGTCTGGAGTACAGAGGATAGCCTTACTATCTGGTAATTCAAGAAAATACTTTATCAAACAGGACTGGCAGGCATCTCTTCACTCCTTTGTACAGTCAGAGTTGCTAATGATATTTAAAAAGATGTTATTTGTAAAAAAAACCAAACCAGTTTTCACATATCTGATTTACAGGTAGGGGATTTTCAGAATGAGCTATGTAATAAAAAGTGACTACATCTTCGTTTAAACAAAGCACTAATATCAATGTCACAAGATCTGCCTTTCAGGAATTGTATTCACAAATTCAGTGACAGAAAAAAAAAAAATCTCAGGAGTCACTACAGTAGTACATTGTATGTGTACGTGTGAAACCAACACACTGTTCATAGGAACTCTGCAAATAATGATTGAATATTGCTTAATCATTTGAACAATAGTCAATCCATTGAATATTATTCCCCAGGAGAACTGGAGGAAAGTGTCCATAGTTCACCAATAAGATAAACACTGATTTTACAGACCATAAAGTTCTTTCTAAGCTTTGTCTTGCAGAAGGTTGCTGGCTGGAAGCAGGAACCCTCCAATAAACTGGTGTTAAGCGATAGAAAGGACTGGAAAAAAATTTATCTGGTAACATAGAAACGCAACATACTTCAGTCGTTTAGTCACTCACTTCTTCCATCACTCTCTTATCTCTGTTTTATTTTACTTTTATCTTATTGACAAGAAGCCTGTAACATAGTTACATGGGGTTAGTTTAACAAAACCTTTTTTTTTTTTTTCCCCTGCAAGTACTTGCACAGTACTTCTTGTTCTCCTGTCATGACAATATTTATAGATAAAAAAATAATAAAGAATAGTATTTTTTTCCCTTAGGAGAACATAGTAAGTAAATCCCTAAAACACAAGCTGCAGCCTTCTCACCCACTTAATAAACATGGGTTTCATCTACAAGACAAGTAGACAAGACTGGGCTATGATAGCAAAGCAGAATCTGACCTTCACTGGGTTTGTAAGTATGACCTAAAAAGAATTTTTTATCTGTGTACTGAAAGCACTTAAAACAGTAAATTGGAAGCAGTGCTATTGATTTGGTTCTGATACTCATCTCTTTGCAAGTCTACTACAGTTTCCAAGGACTTTTGGGATTTTCAGAACAGATGCATAGTTCTTGCTTAAGAAGATGAGTGTAGGAGAACTGCATTAATTTTGTCTCATTTCCATTATTCTTAGAGTCCTTTTCTTCCACCACAGAGGTTGAAATGAGACATCCAAGTTAAGGCACTCATCTGTTAAATTCTGTGTGCTACAAAATGTGCTACCCTAAACCTATGAGAAAATTAGAAATAAACCACGTGATTCCAGGGGTGAAAGAAATCAAAAGTAGTCAAGCAACAAGAAAGGGCAAAGGGAATAAGCACTGCCAAGACAGATGAAAAAAAACCAGGGATGTCACTGGTGGCAGGACAGTGCAGGTTTGACACGGGTTAGGAACTTCCCCACCACCACCACTACTGAAATTTACCAGAGTAGCTCAGACGGCTTGAAAGTAAGATGAAGCTGTATTTACAGCATGGCAAAATTCACAAGCATATATACACAATATGTTTACAAGTATTTCCAAATTAGAAGTAATACAGAAATCCAAAGTCCCTCCCAAACAAAGAAACAGTCCAGAAGGGCTGAAAGCTACCCCATTTTTCTCCCTCTCTATCTAAGACAAGCAAACAAAACCAGAAGCCAACAAATCTTATGTGTTAGTTGTTAGTCGAGATTAGAGAAGAGATATTAGACCAGATTGAAGGAGAAATGAACAGGGCAATGTCCCAGGACAGAGCAGGTGAAACAGTTTACATTTTGGCTTTTTATCCCTCTCAGTAAACCAGTGAATGATATAGTCTTCATAATTATTTTCTTTCCACAACCTATGATCTAATTTCACTTGTTAAAATATTTCAATTAACCTCAAACCAGTACAGGGTTATAGAGGTAGAGGTAAGAAAGGGTCTCAGACAGATCTGGGCAAATGCGTTTTTGAGGAAAAGTAGCACTCTTTAACACTTACAGTACAGGACCAAAATGCATTGAAGATAGAATACTTCTGAGAATATGGATAAAGGGAAGGGTTGTCTCAAAGGCTGAGAAAATCCTATTTTTCAAGCAATGTGCATGAGCTGTTTTATTTTATGGATCTTACAAGCCATTGCTCTGAGTTCAGAAGGACTGACTAGCAAGATTGACTTTGCTGGCCCTTGATGAACTCCAACTCTGGGGTTAGGCAGTGAATCTCTCTTCCTTCACTATCTTAAGAGCATGTCTAATTTACACAATCTATCTCCTTCTGTACAACTTACATTGGAGTCAATGGAAGATGTGTGCCTGAAGCCAAGGGCAGAATTTGGCTCAGAGGAAGTATAACAGCTCCAGTGCTTTGCCAAATGAAATACATTTAGAGTCTGACATGCACAATTGGATGCAGTAAGTAAAAAATCAGTTTTGCTGGTTACAAAGCTTCACTGGCTAGGGCTACTTCCCTCTTATTATTGTTAAAAGATGTGCTTTATAAGAAAAACTGTGCTAGATCAAACCAGAGACCTATCTTACCTATTGTTCGTAGAGTGATACTTTTTGTAGTTCCTTAGTTTCTAGCACTTTGTGATTAGGACTTTCTCTGTCAGAGGTTGTATGTTTTACTTAGATCGTCATCAACTGTAACAAAAATTGTGCCAAGTTTGATTGCATTCTTTGTCACAGTTACTTGAAACATAGTTCCTTTAACTCACTCAAAATAATTTTCCGAAATTCAGCAGCAGTAGCCATAAAGTTGACTGGTATCATCTGTGCCTCATTTTAAACAACCATCTAGCTTGCTTAAGCACTGCTGAACAGCAGGTATTTTACTGCTAAGTCACAGTAACTCATGGTTCACCAGTGTCAGGAAAACAGGTTCTTGTGTGATTTTCCTGTGAGGCTGTTGTCATGAAAAATTCTGAACTGTATGTGGACGGCTTAGTTGTGGAAGTAGCCTTTTAGTTGTCTTCTTTCTTTTTTTTTTTTTTTTTTGCATTCTGTACAGGGAATTCTCATGAGATCCCCTCTTCTTGTAGTGATAAAGATTAATTGAACAAAATTGTGCACATGGACAAGAACTCAGTTATTCACTGACTTTTAAAGCCTATAGGAGCCTTCCATGGGAACCATTAGCTGTGGCTGTTTATTTTTCCCTAAAAACACAGCAACTTGCTACTATTTAGCTAAACAAATAGCTCTAGAAAAAAACCTCAGTGCTTCTGAGTGTTAGCTGCACACCTTAAAAGTGATCCAAATTGCTTTCTGGGTTGGAGGTTTTGATTTGTTTGGTTGTTATTGTTGTTGTTGCTGTTGTTTTTTCCTTTATGAGACTTCTGCTTCTCTTCCCTAGTGGTTTGTATCTTTGCCTTTACACTTAGGGTTCCCAACTGTGAGAAAAATCTAAATAAGGAAATCCCTTCACTAGGAATTATTTTTAGAGAAATTGCCAATTCATCCAGCCTCCTTAAAATAGCCAGTCTGCAGTCTAGTAAGGAATCTCATCTCTCAAGACCAAGGCTTTTTTTGTGTTTTTTTTTTTTTTCTTTAAAACAACAAGGCAGAAAACATTGATCTTGGATTATGTGATAGCTTACAATGCTTCTGTGCAGTGCAGCACAGAAGGACAGATTATCTTTACAATTATGTCAGCACTTCATGCAGTCTTCTCAGACTGCACATCTTTTCTAGTTAAAGGTTTCAAGAATGGAACTGTCAAAAAATGTATAGATGCAGCAGAGAGTGGTATAAAAAAATCAAAGTGAAAATCTTTTGATTAAAACAGTGGAAGATGTTTGGGATTCTTTTTCCCCCTTCAACATGTGGATTTTAATAACTGCTGTTTGTTATTAATTACAGAACATATTGCGTCTTGTAATAAACACGTCAGAGGAGAATCAAGCTAATTTGCTAAATTCCCCTTCAGATATGGTTCCCATTTGCACAATATTTAGACTAAATCCTGTGACTACTTTTATTTCATTGACAGCTTAGGGAGACAAGTTCTCAGCAACCTGAATTACAGGGGATCTGAATCAGTGATCATGCTCATAAACTAAAGTGCCGCACTGTACATGGCTGTGAAGTTAGATGTTTAGAATGAGTGCTTAACTCCTATGCACTTTTTTAGCAATTAAACCTTATCACTTGATGTTGAAAGCTTGCATCTGTGTGTGAAGTTAGCTTTCAGCATGTGACAAAGTTTGCAGAGCAGGAAAAAAGGAGGGAGAGAGGGAAACATTGGTAAGGTTAGAACACTATGGAGCATAGTGACTGTCACCTGGGAGGACCTTGGACACAACATCTGAAATATTTCCATAAAAGATTACATTATATGATGTGCACCTACTAGTTATATGTGCCACAGCTGGTATTTTGTTCTTTATTCACATTTGTATAATATACATATGTCATAGGGGAAGCAACCTGTATGAAACAGACAAAGGAATGGAAGAATTAAAAACTTGTATTTGAATAATTAAACAGCACAAAGTTATTGAAATCAAAGTATATTTTTAATTAATCTGAGTGAATCAAAGAACCTTACCTAAATTATTATTAATTGTATAGACATTTCAGAGTTTTATAACAGAATAAATCTCTTGTGAAAAAAAGTAGTGACTTGCATAAAGGAGACTCTGAAACAGACACAGTTTTCTGTGTCATTGCAGGAAGGCGTCATTGTAGGAAGAGGTGATTGCACTGGGCAGACTAACGACATTGTGCCTAATTCTCAATGAACTGTAGCTCAGTAAACCTAGAATGAGTTTACTTAGCAAACCAATATTTCCAGAGTACCTACCACACTGCCCATAAACCTGCACCACCACTGTGATTGTCCCCAAAATAGTCTCTCACTTTTTTTTTTCTTTCTTTTAATGTCTCGCTTCTTGACATGCTGAATATACCAGAATCAGGCTGAACTGATGATAAAAAGACATCTAAGAGCCACCAATATATTCGTAAATCCTACCAGTACCCATTCACAAAAAGATTTAAAAAAAAAATTATTATTATTCTTGTTCTCTGAAGTACTTCCAAATTTCTGACTGTTTTGAATATCAGAATTCCAGGAAGTGAGCTGAGCTAGGAAATATCTGCTATAGTTCTGATGCATTTGTGTTTTCAGGGGCATTACTGTACATGAGTGATGTGAGAACATTATGATCTTCTGTTGTTCACTATGGGTATGTACCTGCATCTACAAAGGTTTGCTAAAAATACAAAAATGTTCATTATCTGCTATTGTGGGTAACTATTCGCATTAATTTTTAGAATGTATGCAATGCATGAATACACAATAGTGAATGGAAGAGTCTGTTTGCAGTGAAGGAGCAGATGTTGCCTTGAAGAGCTTACCACCTGAAAATAAAAAAAAAAGAAATGTAGGGTGAAGGTGTGTACATGCAAATCGACAGCTCGCCACACAGGAGCACAGTGGAGATGAGAAGGGTTGAGTCACAGGGGAGGAATGAGCAACAGCCTCTCCGGAAACACCCTGCAAGTTCCAAACATTTTTATTTTTGTTTCATAGGAGTTTGGGTAGGTGGAGATCAGTTAAGCAGGAGGAAAAAAAAAAGGCAGGGAAAGAGAGGTGAAGGTATTTCAGAATGTGGAGATGAAAGGGGGGAGCAGGCAAGAGATGAGGGTAGAGAAAAGGAGAGGTGTGGGGGCGAGATGGGTTGCAACAGTCAGCACGAGGGAAAGGATAATTGAAAATCATGGGTGTCTGTCAGCCGTTAAAAGCCTCTTTTGCCTTTAGTGTGCCGGCTTCATTGTCAGACTGGATCCTCCCTGTAGTCTCTTCCTCATTCCAGGCTGATGCTGTCATTGTTTAACACAGTTGTGCATGAACCATGCGTGCAGACTAAAACCATAAAATTATACAGTGTGCTTAATTGAAAGATTGAAAAATTACTTCGCAGTGGCAGTCTACACAATGGTTGGCACTTTGGGACTGATCTTAGGCTACTGTACTCAGCAAGTGCAATTTAATGTTGTAAATTTTAAGTACAAACCCAATGATTTTTCCTTTGACAAATGGCAACTCCTATTACACTACCATTAAGTTCTGGGGATTGAAGAGGAACTTCTTACTTACTCCTCTTACAGATTTAAATAATTAATGATATTCCTCACTTATGCTTATGACAGAAACCCCAAATCTCAAAAATTATGTCTCTGTATTTCCTTAAGTCAGGTGATATATTGTATTTTCTTAATGCTGAAATGTTTTCTTTAAGTGATGGATTTTTTTATTTTTTTCTTTCAAGACTTGTGGAAAATTTATGTTCAATAAATATTCTACTCCAGAATCTCCAGATCAGCTCTAAGTCTTTTGTAATTGTTACCCTTTCTCAGGGAAATAAAACCTAGCTAATGTCCAGTTTTATTTCTTCTGCTTCCCCATATATTTTTTGAAAACAGAAGCCTATTTTTCTGCAAAGCTACATTAGACTAGAAGAGTTTGAAATGGAGATGCTCTGTGTCCCCTAATTTCTTCTCTAAAACATTATGAAAACAACAAAGCAGATCCAAGCAGAACCTAAATTATTCAAGAAGTGACAATATCATGGCAGTCTACACTCCTGGTACTTTAAGTTCAGTTACCAACTTCCAGAATTATACTCATGAGACCCTCAATATCTTCAAATCTCTACCCTTATTTTCCAGTCAAAATTCAGAAGAAAACACCAACTCAACAACAACAAAAAACCCAAAAGAAACCCAAACCAACAAACCAAAACCACAAAACCCAACAATAATAATAACAATCACCAACACCCCCCCACTCAAAATATGTAAGGAAATAAGGACAAACAATTGTCTCTTTTTTTGCAGTTCAGTAACTTCAGCCCTTCTAGCCACAAGCTTGTCATTTGCATTGCCAGTACTTAGTCTTTTAAGTGGAATTAGAAAAAAAACAAAACATCAACAGAAAATCAAACTGATTTCAATATTGTTCAACATAGCAGGAATCATCTGACACTGTAGGAATTTCTTATCCCATTTTCTCCAAACAGCAGGGTAGGATCATTCTAGTATTAAAATATTTATTTTTTTTAAATAAACTGCAATGTGGTTTAAGTAATTTATAAGTATTTGAATTTCATTATTGTTTCTACATAATATGGAGATATAACCCAGCAGAATTCCTGACATATTAAATATTCTTACTTCTGAAGTCTCTCTTTCAACATCTAGTATCAAACTGGGATCTTTTCATTAGATATGCTGAATCTCTCATGTTAGAGGCAACATTTTTATTTACTTTTCAAGCATCTCCTCTCATGAAAGTGCAGCTAAGACACACTATTTGCAGCCTCTGTGCAGTAACACTTTGTTCAAACTAACACCTCTATCCAGAGCTTGTTAAATCATCACTTACATGCCTTCAATACACAAGGAATAGTTTCCGGATGAGCACTGGATGTCTGATCTCCTTTCACACAGATTATCCTTTCTTAGCCCCTGCTCTAGGCATTTCATGAGTAAACTTATTCCTGAAATACTGTAACAAGAAATGGTTTCTTCCACTCTCTCATTAAACTGTCACAAAACATATCCAAGAATCAGATATTCTACTACAATATATTAGGAAATGTAGGAAATGGTGTAGAAATTCTCACAATAGAAAGATGTGAATGTTCATCTTCTACCAATCCAAAAGTTACAGTTTCTTGTGAGCATTATTTATTTTTTGGATTTGCAGAATTAAAAGCTTTTCATGAACTAAGCCAAACAGTGTTAAAAATGGATGTTTTAATGTGTTTAATATATTCATAAATCTGAATCTGATTGAATGAAATATGATTGTATTTTCAGAAAGCCTCTTATCTGTTTAAACACAGAATCGCTAACTTCAGAAATGTAGTTTCAAATATCTCTAGGTTTTGGTAGTTTGTTTTGTTGTTGTTGTCGTTGTTGGTTTTTTAAGATTTAAAAATTATATTTTCCTTTAGCATTCACAGCTTTTCAAATTGCAAATGTTGAGTCCCAGCTAGTGAAGGAGAATCTCATTTCTGTGGACTGATCAGGCACCTCATTTCAAGAGTCAGTTATCACATACCAGGTATATTGGGTGAGTCTTTTGGAAAGTCAGTTGATGACATTAGACTTGAGTCTCAAATAACTAGATGCTTATTTACTCTACTCCCATTAAATAAATACATGGATCCATGTGTTGCTGATGAAACAAACAAACAAACAAACAAACAAACAAACAAACAAACAAACAAATAAACTTGAGTCTTATAGAATCATAGAATGGTAAAGTTGGAAGGGACCTCAAGGATCATCTAGTTCCAAACCCCTGNATCTGCTCTCTGCCAGTTTAAACCCATCTCCCCTTGTCTTGTCATTGCAAGACCTTGTAAATAGTCCCTCCCAGTCTTCCGGTAGGCCCTCTTCAGATACTGGAAGGCTATTCTAAGGTCTCCTTGAAGCTTTCTCTTCTCCAGGCTGAAGAATCTCAACTCTCTCAACCTGTCCTCATAGCAGAGTTGCTGCAGCCCTCTGATCATCTTCATGGCCCTCCTCCGGACCCAATACAAGAGTTTAATGTCCTTCCTGTGCTAAGGGCTCCAGAACTGCACACAGTACTCCAGGTGTGTCCAGATCTCCATTTTGCATACAGATCCTGGAACTAAGAGTGGTGATGGGATGGGAGTGGTACAAGGAGATATCTACAGAAAAGATACATCTCCTTAGCATGCAAACATTTAAGTAACAGCAGCAGTGTCTGTACTCTCCTGACTAATACTGATTTACCTCTTGAGTTAAATAATGTTCCAAGGGAAACAAGCAGGAAACTGAGCTATTCCTTTGTTCTCATGCATTTTCCAGGAACAATAACATTCAGACTGTACTTAGATTGGTAGGCTTGCCTGACTGACACGACAGGACTACTTTCTAACCAAATCCTAAACATTACCTAGTGTCTATCTAAGCTTACATATATGAGAGAAATCAAGCTCTATTTTGGTAATAGAAAGCATCATGAAGGAGAACAACGAACAATGCGAAGGCATTCACATCCTACATTTCTGATACAGATTATTTATTTTTGCTATTGCTATAGAACCTTGAAGCTCTATCCAAGAAATGCCAACAGATCCAGAATCACGGTGTGTGTTGTCACAGGCAGCCATAACAAAACACAGCTTCTGCCCTGAAGACTTTACATTTAAAAGAGATGACAAATACTGAGTAGACAATTGGGACCTGAAGCCAAGAAAGTTATTAAAAAGTATTTTCTGTACCTCAGAAATCTGTGGCAGAGTCATGAACAGACCACTGCTACAGCATGTTGACTTGTATTTAACCGTTAAAATGACTTATTTTTTTTCACTGTAAATGTGAAAGTTGTGGCAATGAAAGCACATGAACAACATTGCAATGCTTATTACTCAGATGATGAGAAGTCTTCTAGAATTACAGCTGCAATTTGGATTAAGTCCAAACCTGGTGTTAGATACTGCACATCTGAGCATTGTAGTATAGTGGAAGGGGTAATTAATTACTGTGAAATATTTAAAAATATTAATATAGTTTATTAATATTAAATATTCAGAACTCACATCACCCCGATCACCAATTTAATAAAAATAAAAATAAAAATAAAAATAAGAAATAAAAATAATTAATAATAATAATCAGAAACTATGTAAGTTCAGACAGAAACTGCGTGGTGNCAGTATTTGCTCACAAAAATATTATCTGTCAGTACCCAAAGCTCGTGGTGGGGTTGCTCTTGGTAGCCATTAGAGGCTTNAATAACTAGTAAATATGTACATTAATTGAACTCGATTATACTGGCAGAGAAGGCTTTGTGGTTAGTGTACTGCTTGCACTCAACACTCCGCTTGCTCACTAGATGGACACAAGGAGGAACTTTCTGCTTATGGCGGAAGGCAATTAATGATTACAAGAGGCTTTCAGTATTTGCTCACAAAAATATTATCTGTCAGTACCCAAAGCTCGTGGTGGGGTTGCTCTTGGTAGCCATTAGAGGCTTTGGTGTTTCCCCAGGCTTCTGGGTGCTGGAGAAAGGAGGCAGACTGTCTCTGACCTGGTCCTGACTCTCTGGATGATCTCTATTATTTCCAGGGCTTCCATCTGGGCAGAAGGCTTCCAGGTGCAGGCAGATGTCTTGTGATGTGCAGTCTCAGCACGGATAGAGCAGGTGTAATAGTGGAGTACACGTATAATAGCAGACACACCTTGTAATGGCAAAGCACACACTGTGCTCCCTGCTCATCTCCTTTTATCCATACAGTCCAAGACTAATGGGCATTTGGACACAGGATAGCCAATCAAATGGGTAGTTATCCAAGCTTGACCATATTAGGTGAAGCCACAGGCTTGCTTTACCCTTTTTAGAGCAGAACACAGGCCTTGCACAAGGCAACCCTGTGTACCCTGTTTGCTACAGGGCCTGGGCAGGCCACAGACCCCAGACTTAGTGGCTCCAGGTTCTTTATCCTCTTTCCTGTGGTTCTTCTCCCCAAAACAGAAGGAGGGAGAGCAGAAAAACATGCCTGGGCAAGCCAGGACATGTACAAGCCTATTTTGACCTGTTTAAGTCTGCCACGACATGTAGTGAACAACTCTTTGGCACCTAAAAGGGTATCAGATGCAGTTTGGAACCGTAAGGTAAATATGTAAGTTCTGCTTTAAATAGTGAGAACAAAAAGCAGAGTATTAAAGTCAGTTTTCTCCTTGGGAAAGGACCCCTCAGGGGTCTCTCCTAGATCATGTACATTTCAACACAGGTGTAAATTATCTGAACAGTGAGCAACTTACAAAATCATGCAGTTTGCTAAGAGTTACAAGCTATTGAACTTGATAAGAAAAAGAAGCTTCCTACAAAGGTCTTTGCAGAAGGACTTTGCTGAACTGAGTGAGTGGGCAGTTGACTGGCTAGCCAAAACCAACACAATAAAGCTGAAAATGGTATAGGGAAAGATGACAGTAATGATTTAAGGGTTGGAATGGCCCAAATAAAACCAGAGCTCTTCAGACTTAAAAATAAATTATTTAAGTGAGATATGAATGATTAAAGAAAAAAACCAAAACAGATGAGTGTCTCAGAAAAATTGTGTTGAAAATTATTTGCTGTTTCTCCTAACACAAAAACTAGGGGAAGTCAAATGAACCTGGTAGGGGCTAGGTTGAAAATGAACAAAGGCCCCCATTGCCTACAAGGGAGAAAAACTGTGGAACTCAGTACCCAAAACTGCTGTGCACACCAAAACTTTACCTGGATTCAGAAAAGTGATTTGGCAAAGAGGGAAAAATACCAATGGTATTCAGCACAAAGTTACTGATGACTATGGTTCATGATGACTTTCTGTTGTAACTTTATAAACAATGTGAAATCAAATAAGGGAATTACAACTATAATCTAGTCCTGTTCTCTTTGCACGTGCTGTTTGCCACAGTTGAATATGGTACTGCAATAGGTGAACTGTTTTGTTGGTCCCTTTACAGCTGACACATGGGCAGAATTAGGTCTGTCTATGACCTGTAACAGTTCACATATTGAGTAGGAAACAAGCTAAACAAGCCATATGCATATTGTGGACAGGCCTATGACAGTGGCAAAATAGGACAGTGTTCTATTTGAGTATGCAGTGGTGTTTTGTTGGAAGATGATGGACCTTAGTAAGAAACACTCAGCCCCCAACAAGATCAGGCCTCAAAGCATAATTAGGTAGGAAGCTCTTATCAGATGCTTTGCTTTGAATGGATGGAGAAATCTTAGGTAATTTGGTTGCCTTTACCTCACCAAGCAGCAAAGCAAGAACAAAGGCAAGATTGGCTCTGTGGTAATGTTCTGGAGAGTTCATTCTTCCATCACATGACTCATAAAATAAGTTCAGTTTTACTGAAGTCCAAGGACGACTCTCCTGTCACAATGACTCTTCCGGATCTTGCTGCTTTTACAAGACAGATGCTACAAGTGGTGGGTGGAGTACAAGTTTTGCATGAGCAGGTTTTGGAGACCCTTCAGGGATCTTCTGTGTTGTGTAGTCCCCTTGAGAGCAATTTGATTCCTTTCATCTATCATATTACCATTCCTGCTAAATAAAACAAAAGTTAAAATAAAAACAAAACAAAACAAGACAGAAAACCCACAAAACCCCTCAGCAAACCAAACCAAAAAACAAACAAAAACCCCTCCAACAACAAAAACTCAAACAACAAAAAAAAGTCAAACATGTTTTTAAATCAGAAAGAAAAAGAAAGAATAACCTTACAAAGTATTTGGCAGTTTTGACAGGAAGTTGGCAAGGTAGAATAAAAAAGAAAGAAAAAGGAAAAAAAAGAGAAGGAATGAAAAATTCAGTGAAGTTTATGAGTGTTTTTACAAACTGTTATTCTCCTTCCTCCAAATCTCTGGCATCGTAGGTGAAGCATTATGCAGCTGGTATCTTGACTTACCATTCACTCTCAGGCTCTGTAGGGAGTGTCAGGCCATCAACACTGATGTTCAGAGCAAAGCTGTGAAAACAAACCACAGCAGATTAGTAGGGCTGCTGACCAGGTTATTTAGTGCTAACCACTTTGTGTGCCCTTACATCTCAACTAAGCAATTACCCTTTTCCATTCTTTCATTTGTGCACGCACTCATCAAGGAAAACAGTGTTTGCAAGAGGATTTTATTAAATAGGATGATTGAAGCATTTCTTTGACTCTAGAATGCCAATATATTCTGTTCTTTAATTAAGAAGGCAAAAAAATACAGAAGACATATATCAAATTGTTAGTTATCTGAAATTACTTGATTGTCAGAAAGAGAAATTAAAGAATGTTCTAGAGAAAAATTGGAGCAGGATTCTACCATTTTGAACAGTTCTTTGTTGTTTGTGGTAAGGCCACTCATGAAGTGATTTGTGAAACTTACTGCTAGTGTATAGCCTTTAAGATGAAGGTATGAAAAAGTGAGGTATATACTCCAAAGCTGAGTATTGCTTTGTCCATTTATTTTTTTCTCACTTTCCAGAAATGTTGTAAATTGCTTTGTCAACTAGATTTGTCCATTTTTATAACTTAATATATTTGTAGTTAGAAGTAATAGCAGTTGAATGAAGTAGAGGAGTCATTTCTAGGGTGAAATCATGGGCAATTGAAGAGGAATTGTTATCCAGCTTTTTATTAAAGGCATCAGGGATCATGTTCCCTTAAAGAAAACATTATGCAAAGTGCACTGAAAAATCGCTTTTTTTTTCTTTTTTTGACATTTTAGAACTACAGCACTTTCTAAAGAGTTGTCATTTGTTCTTAAATATTGAGACTTGGCATCAACTTTTTATTTAGTGCAGAAGCATAATACGTTGAGTTTACTCTGGCTTTGTTATGAATGAGAAGATGCTGTCAAGTTACTAATGCTTCAAGAAATTCACCAAGGTATTTATTCTGCTTTTGTTACTATATAGCTTATGTTCTTTCTTTCTTTCTCTCTTCTTTCTTTCTTTCTTTCTTTCTTTCTTTCTTTCTTTCTTTCTTTCTTTCTTTCTTTCTTTCNTTCTGGGCTCTGGCTCCTCTGCTGATTAATCCTCACTAACCACTTTTCTTCTAACCCCCTTGGCCGATCCTCCTAATTTACCTTGCACGTAAGGCAAACCTTGGGGTAAGGTACAGGGGTGGGGAGAAGGTGGAAGGGTGGTTGGGAGCCCCTCCTGGGGTCTCTGATTTCTGGGAGGGGAGTTGTGTTGCTGTATTACCTTTTACTTGTATATATCTGTAAATATTCTGTATATAGTGTAAATATCTGCTGTACATTGTGCAAAGCTGTAAATATAGCTTCATCATTTAACTTCCAGCCGACTGAGTGCTAGTCTGGGTCATTTTACAAAGTGTGGGGGGTGGGGGAACTCCCAAACCTTCACACTTCCTTCTTTTCTGTTGGGTTTCTGTTGAATTGCATATAGACAATACTTACTCATAAGTATCCATGTAAAACCTCATGAATAATATGATTTGCTATTACCACACATGTGCATGTTAAAAGGCTAATATTTCTGACAAACTTGACTCAATATTAATAATTTGCACCTTGTCCAAGTGATTGGTTTCAGGCTGGTTTGGAGAAGGGAGAAGAAAATAAAATCCTCTCAAATGCATCTCTCAAACTCTGTACAAGATAATAGGTTTATCTTCTTAATGCAGAAAATTTGGCATGAAAAATTACCAAAAGATCCTCCAGAAATGTGCATTGGCACTAGAGATCACATTTTATCCTATTTCCATTTTGAAACATTTATTTTAAACTTTTGAATGGAGTATGCAAGTAGGAAGATGATATTACTGCAGGAAGAAAGGAGTTAAAGAGGTGTCTTGAAATCCTTTGCCGGGCTGCGTAAATACCACTGTGGTTAACTCCTCCAATTTCAGACATTCCTTACTCAAGTTATTTTTACTCATCAAATTCACACTTTGTACCTTAAAAGAAAGGCTGAATAAAAGACTTGCTCAAGGCTATCTTAATGAACATGACATGCAAAGTCTAATTTTAAAAAGTAGATACTTTGACAGCACTTCCAAACCCAATACTTTACACATAGTCTCGGCTCAAAGCAAATGCACCAGAAATAACTTGTTTATTGTTTATATATAAGCTCACTTCAAACTGTTACTCCTGGGGTGGAGAACAGCTGGAGTAGGCAGGGCAGGCATTTGTTTTCTTTATTTCCAAAGAGATTATCTCAAAGACATTTCTCTCCTTCTTCTCCTTTGCCTTCTTCGCATAAAGCAAAATTAAGCACAGCTGTCAGGGAGCAGGAAAGGTGAAACCTCATCTTTATGCAATCCTACAGTTTCATTACACTAATTCACTCAACTCATGTAGACACTCTTACTTAGCTTTGAATGATCTGATTTGCAACTGACTTTACTGAACCAGAACAAGCATATTTGCACAGCCTCTTATTCCTCTTTAATAAAGCAGGTTTTGAAACGTCAGCGAAGTGTGAGCATTCTAACACAGAGAACCTGCAGACTCCAGCTTCTTTTTGCAATGCTTTAATTTATTGGGCACTAAAGATCTGACAAACAAGTGTGTGTGTGCGTGGAATGTCTGTTTATTTCTTGTAGGATCTGCTGGAGCAGAACTCTCTCAGGTCACTCAAATTGCATGATGCAGTGAAAAGACTGGAAAGTCCATGTCTTTTAAATGGTAAATCTGCTGAATATTAGATTGTAGTCTGAATTTAATCGTCTCCAAAAGTAAATATATTTCATGAAGTTTCTCTGGTTAGAAAGAACACTACTGGGTGTTTTAAGGAACTCCTACCTCGCAGCTCTGCTGGAGAACATATCACAAATGCAGCAAGTCTGTCAAAGCTAAATGCATGCTCTAAGTACTCTGACTGACACCTAGGGCACCAGCATGCTGCTAACTGAAATAGCAGTTCTCCACACAAAAGGGACTTCTCTGCTCTTGTCTTACAGATGGTCTAGTTACAAAGAAAGAAAAGAGGAATACCATGGAGTAGAAAAGGACATTTCCCTCTGCCAGCTCTCATTTTGGCTGTGTGGAAGTGAGTTTGCTTGTTGGGAAATACAGAAGGATACTTGGCTTGTGGCTCAATTACCCCAGTCAACCATACCTCCTGTTTCTTCATGAGCAGGTAATGGTGGAGCAAAAATACTTGCTTTTGGCTGCCGCATTTCCAGGACCTTTATGATGTCCCTTAGATCACAGGCGAAGGTATTTAATACTATCTGTTAATGAGTTGGTTTCTTCCCCTGCATTAGGTCTCAGTCTTCATGGCAGAGTGTCAGGAATTTAATGGCATTTTTTTTTGAGGAACATTTGGCTTCCTCTGATGTTGAGACTGATTGTTTTATGAAAGGGTTGACTTTGAGACTATCCCTTCTTTGTCATAAGCACAAGAGATTGATTTTCTAGGTGAGCACATTCATCCGCTCAAGGGGCAGCTTTGTGTGCCAACCCTCTGCATACCTATTCTCTTGTAGCTAACATGAGTACCACTTCCTTACAACACACTGGCCTGGAAGTGGCATCCAGAGGGTCTACGCCCCTTCAAGGCTGAAAACTATGTTCTCAACTCCATCCCTGAAATGTTTATGCACCAATACACACAGCATGGGAAATAAAGAGGAGGAGTTAGAAATTCATATGTGGGCAAGGGGTTATGACCTGGTGGGAACCACATAGACATGGTGGGACACCTTACGTTACTGGAATGTAGTCATGGATGGCTATGTCCTGTTCAGGAAAGACGGGTCAGCAAGGCGTGGTGGTGGAGTTGCACTTTACATGAGGGAGTAACTACAATATCTTGAGTTCTGTCCAGTGGTGGATGAGGGGTAAATTGTGAGCTTGTGGGAGTGAATTAAGGTACAGGCTAGCATACGTAATACATTTGAGGGTGTCTACTGCAGGCTGCCTGATCAGGATGAGGATGTTGATGAGGCCATCTGCAGGCAGCTGACAGCAGTCTCACAATCACAGACTCTGGTTGTGATGGGGGATTTTAACTGCCCAGGTATGTGCTGGAAAGCCTACTCAGGCAGCCACAGTCCAGAAGGTTCCTCCAGTGCATTGATGACAAATTCTTGATGCAAACAGTGGATGAACCAACTAGGAGAGGAGCACAACTGGACCTGGTACTCACTAGCAAGGAGGGTCTGGTTGGACCAGTGAAGGTTGAGGGCAACTTTGGCTTTAGTGGTCATGAAAGGAGTTCAAGGTCTTGTCTGGGAGGAAGAGGGGTATCAAGCAGGACTACAACCCTGGATATCAGGAGGGCCAACTATGGCCTTTTCAAGCAATTGCTGGGGGAAATCTCATGGGACGGGGTACTAGAAGGTAAAGTGGCCCATGACAGTTGGTTAACATTTAAGGACCTCTTCCACTCTCGATATCAGAGCATCCCAGCAAGTAGGAAATTGAGAAAGGGAGCCAGGAACCTACATGGCTCTCCAGTTCAAGAGGGACATAGAACTGCTTCAGAGAGTCCAGTGCAGACCCACAAAGATGATTTAGGGCATGGAGCATCTCTTTTATGAGGAGAGGTTGAGGGAGCTGGGGCTCTTTAGCTTGGTGAAGAGGAGGCTGAGAGGTGACCTCATCCATGTTTATAAATATGTAAAGGTTGAGTGCCAGGAGGATGGAGTCAGGCTCTGCTGGGTGATGCCTGATGACAGGACAAGGGGCAACAGGTGGAAGCTGAGGCACAGGAAGTTTCATTTAAACATGAGGAGGATTTTTTTCACTGTGAGGGGTGACGGAACACTGGAATAGGCTGCCCAAGGGGATTATGGAATCTCTGTCTCTGGAGATATCCAAGACCTGCCTGAATGTGTTCCTGTGTGATCTAGTATAGGTGATTCTGGTCTGGCAGGGGGGTTGGACTGGATGATTTTTAGAGGTCACTTCCAGCCCCTGACATTCTGTGATTCTGTGAACTTCAAAGTTAGGAGGACAGAGAGAAGTGCTGAGTTTCTGTGTAACATCTGATTTTTCAGTGACAAGGTCACATCAAATCTCTAATGGAACTTTTCCTCTTCTTTAAGCCACTTTGTACATGGGCTGTCTCTTTTAGAGATGAAGACTTTCTACCACCTGTGTCAATAAGATCTCTCATATTCATATGAGCATGGTGTTCCTCAGTGTGAGTAGGATCAACACTATTTGCTGATCCCTTGTTGACAACACTGACAGTGGAATGAGTGCACTCTCACAAATTTGCCCAGGATATCCAGCTGTGCACTGTAGTTGGTATGTCAGAGGGGAGTGATGTCATCCACAGGTGCCTTGACAGGTTTGAGAGGTGGGCTCATGCAAATTCATGAAGTTCAAAAGGGGCAAATGCAAGGTCCTGTACATGGGTCAAGGCAATCCTAAAAACAGATACAAGCTGGGCAATGAGTGGATTGAAAGAAGTCCTGGAGAGAAGGAATTTGGGGCGTTGGTGCATGAAAACCCAAATATAAGCCAGTAACGTGTCTTTACATCCCAGAAAGCAAATTGCATCCCAGGCTGCACCAGCAGGTTGGGGGAAGGTATTATCACCCTTTACTCCACTCTCTGTACCCATTTGGAGTACAGCATCCAGCTCTGGGCTCCTGAATGTGAAAAGGACAATGACCTGTTTAAGTGGGTCCAGAGGGGGGCCATGGAGATGATCAGGGGCTGAAGCACCTCCCTTATGAAGACAGGCTGAGAGAGTTGAGGTTGTTTAGCCTAGAATAGAGAAGGATCTGGGGAGACCTTGTAGCATCCTCCCAGTATTTAATGAGGACCTACAGGAAAAATGAGGATGGAGGGAGTGTAGTGATAAGATATGGATTAATGTTTTTAATTTGAAAGAGTGTAGATTTAGATTAGTTTAGGTATTAGGAAGCAATTCTTTACAATGAGGCTTTTGAGACACTGGAGAAGAAGTTTGATCAAGGGGCCAAGAAAGCAGACTATCATGGAGTAAGGACATTGATGGAAGCAAAACAGAGGGCAGCTAAATGAGGGACAGAGCAAACAGTGCTGAAAAATGCTAGTAGAGAGCATTAAGGGAAAGAACTTGAGCATGTGACAGGATTGTGCTTATTTCACAATCTTATAGGTGACAGTTTTACGTGACTGAGGAATCATCTTATAACATGGTGAGGAGCATCCCAGAACATCCCAGGAGGAGCTGCAGATAAACAGAAAGGACTCAATTCATTCTGCAAGAAGATTGAAATAGAATAGAACAGGTAAGGCTTCCTGAATGCCTCAGCATTTGGAAAGGGCCTGTAAATACTTCTATAGGTGTGGTGATTTGAGGCTAATTGGACTATTTTAATGATGAGAGAAATTAAATCATTGACTGTGAAAAGAAAATAATAGTGATGTCTATATCACTCATTTGTTCTGCTGAAAGATATAAAAACAATAAACATAAACAAAGTCAGTCAGTCTCTATACGGCTGCTGCTTGCTTCACTAATTCCTCTGCCTAGACCTGTGTAACTCAAATTAACGATTCTGCTTCTAACTCTTTATCTGGTAGTCTCACCTCTGCACATAAGACTTCTGATATAAGGGTGGGAGTGGAAAGGAGGAGGGGAGTTGGTTCTAAAGCTCTCCTGGGTAGTTGTGCTGTTTGGGAGGGGTTTTGTATTTCTGTATTACTTCTAACTTGTATATCATTGCACATAGTTGTAAATATCTGTATATCTTCTTGTAAATGGTGCCATGTATTTAGCCATATATACAGCTTCATTCCTTAACTTCCAGCCGGCTGAGTTAGTCTGGTGAATTCATGGAAGGGTGGGAAACTCCCAAACTACCATGACAGGGTTATGGCAAAGGTAGGAGACCTGCTTGGGGAGCACTGAGGCTGTTGTCTTGATTTAAGTTTGGAAAATATTTCTTCATTAAAGTCAGAAAGACATTCTGTAAACAAGGAGTGAACATATGCCTTTCTGAGGCAGAGCTGTCTCTTGGGGAAGAAAAATGTGTGTGTATGTGTGTGTGTGTGTGTGTGTGTGTGTGTGTGTGTGTGCACTCACGGTGTGTCAAGGTGGCTAGAATCATCATAGTCCTGTGATGCCTATCTCAAAACACCACCGCTGGATGGTGTCAAACACTGATGAAATTAGTTGGTTTGAGGAATACAAGTGAGGCTACTTGAAGACAGGACTGAATTTTGGTAATAGTTATTAGGATGTGTGTAGGAAAAGGAAGAGAATACAAAAGAAAGAGCGAAAGTGTTTGTGGGAATTGCCTTTACAACCAGACTGAGATTCAACCTTGACAAAGGAGATACCACTGTAATGAGGAAATTAAGTCAATAAGGACTGCATTCTGTCCGAGTCAGAGGACTACAACACAAGCTTGTGTAGAATCACTGTTAAATTGTGGTATACTTCACAAAGAAAAGATGTGAACAGTTCAAAAAGCACCTTGTTGTCAGCCAAGAAAAATAGGCAATTATGAACATTATGTCCAACTATGCATCATATCGGCTCCAATCAAAACCATTTAAAGCCAGTCAAGCATTGCTTTCACACATAAAACCCTACCCTATGCTTGATTATACCTCAGCATACCAGGTATGCAGCCTAGGATGTTGGCCAATAACAATATTCCATTGTCTAGGAATTTTAATCCATGCATCTACATTTATAAATGTCATAAATTTGATTGCAAAAGATTACAATTATCAAACCCTTGCTGTTTTCATTTTTCTGTCCAAATCTGTTAAAAAGCCTTTGAAATTAAAAGCAAACAAACAAAATCTGATGAAAAGAGGGCTTTTAAGTGGAAAAACTGGACATAGAAAATTACTTAGCTTTTCTTCAGTCTTTTTACTTTGCCCCTCCCCAGGTGATGCTGCCTCTCAGCAGAGTAAAATTATTATATGGAGAAAATGGTTTAGGCTGCACATACCCAGACTGAGGAAAAAATTGCTTCAATATAGATACATTAAAAACAAACAAAAAAAATGCCTTACAGGCACTTCTGTGGTCTCACAGAAACAATGAATTCTATTCCTCCTACTGCTCTACTGTGGGAACTAATTATTTTTTTTTTGTTCCTACAAAAGCCCTTTATATTGGAGACTTATTCTAAAAATGTATCAGTTGCTCGTATGTGAGCACCAGGTCATCTCAGCAAATGTCAATAGCACTGGGAGTCAGCACAGCTGAGTGACTAGTGTTTTAACATTATGTCAATTTGACCTGCTGTGTGTATGCTATTGAATTTGCAGCACTGCCAGAGCAAGTGAAGTAGGGCTTTCCACACTTAAAGGAATTGGAACTGAGGTACTATTAGCAAAACTAGGAATTTTCTGCTTCCTAAAACAGTGGCTCAGGGATTCAGCCTTCTGGGTCTCTGCTGCTCAGGCATGCACTGCATGAGTACTGCCTTTCACCTTCTCCATGCCAATTTGCTCTTTTTTTTTTTTTTTTTTTTTTTTTTTTT
>VWZE01022707.1:230628-242877 GCA_013396675.1 Eubucco bourcierii
ATCAGGGCCTCCTGGAAAGTGATGAATGCTCCCAGTTTTTGTAGCTTCACACAACTTTTGTTGAGCTTCTGCTCTGAAGTGCCCTTGGGAAGAATCTGTCAGTCTCCCACTATGATATGAGGATCCCAGGGAGACCTGTGTTTCCACATAAGTAACCAAAAAACGTGCCTAAAGAGAGGTGTTCTCATCATCCTGGATTGTTTTAGTCTGTTTTATGTAATTTTGTTCTAGTACTTTAAACAGATAATAATGACCTTGAAGTCAGGTACAACAACTTTCACATTAAATTTCAGCCTCATGTCCTGAACTCTGCTCAGTCTGTACAATACAGAGTGTATTTTTTCCTGTCATCTGGAATATGATTTTTATTGTTCTAGGTGATTGCCTTTTATGTCTAGCTTGGAATAGAGTTCTTGTAATTGTACTGTTTACTTCTCTGAAGAAACCAGTTTGTTTTACTGTTCTCTTTTGAAATTTAATGAATTCCTTCCTGAACGGCGAGGAGCTGCATACAAAAGACCTGCTTATGGGCCAGATTCTTCTGTCTGTGTACATATATAAGTCTTCACAGTTTCAGCACACAAGGGTTTCCCTGCAGCAGCATGGAAATGTAAAAATCAAGAAGCAGCCAAGAAACAGAGAGAATATTTACTAATTATTAAATAAGTACTATTACTAAATCAAATACTTTGTATCATTAATAACCTGACTCTTTGACAATCTATTTTTAGTAACTGTGGTAGTAGAGGGAAAAAAACCCAAACCTGGGATTAGGTTATTTATTAAGACAGTTATAAAAACAGCTAGCAGACAGTGAAGTGTTGACATTATCTTCCATAGGATGTCAGCTATGTAATGAAATGAAAACCAACTGTGTTCCAACCTGGGTTTAAATGTTTGGAAAGGGACACATCATGATTTCCTTAACTATTTTTGTTAAGTCAGTGGGACAAGTGCTTCCATGTCCCTTGGGTGTTGCTGAAAGTGTCCACCCATGTCAAGCTCACAAATATACCTAATCTCAACCTGTACCCCACCAAGAATCCTGATAGTTATTTGAAGCTACGAAAGAAAATAACGGTCTCAAAGACTCATGATTTACACACTCCAGCTCTACCTTGTTCTTTCTGTTCATCAAAACAGTGACACTTCAAAGGCACCATGTGTGAAGCACTTAGCCCAAACACAGGGAGAGCACACTAATGTGATAGCAGGGGGGATGGATAGATGTGGGGCAGTGTGGGAAGCTAAGATGGGACAGGCTTCTTACTTCTGAGCTGAAGGCTTAGGAAGTGCTAAACAGGACACTGTGAGGATCTGTGAGATGGATGTGATACACATCAGTGTGAGGAGAGGCACAACAAAGACCTCAGCAGCGTGGAGGTGTGCTTGAAGTGTGGATACCGATGAGTTTTACCAGCTGGAGAGACTTTCACTAAATGTTAACAGATCCATGTAGCTCTGACCTCCCAAAGAAGACCTATGCAAAAGGCAGCCTTTTGTTTCTATGATTGCTGTGGAAGGACCATTGAGACCATGTCTTTGCTAGTCTTGCAGCTCTATGTATTGAAAATTCAGTATCTGACACATGGGATGTATTTTGAGTCCGTATAGGACTGTGAGGGCATAGATGACTTTAAGTCTGATTTGAAAATCCCTGAGCACTTGAATATGACAGCTTGGTGGTATTTTTCATTCTGTAATTCTGTGTCACATACTCTTTGGTAAAGTCAAAATATTTGGATGGACTGGACTGACCTCTGTCATGGAAACTAATAAAGTGACTACCAGCTATAAGTTTGTCAACCTTTTTGTGAAGATGAGATAGAATAATAGGAAAAAAAGAGTTGAATATGACATAAGGTGCTCTACCCATGGATTGTTTTTTTCTCTATTTGTTGCAGTGACCATCCTCAACCTTGCTTGGAGGTGCAGAGGAAAGTTCCACTCTTTGCTCTCTGTGCAGGAGACCATCAACTGTGTTGTAGGAGTGGAAGCATAGCAGTGACTGAAAATGTTCCCAGGCTCAGACTACTGGACCATGATACAGACTACATTCTTGTTCAAAAAGTCCCTCTTTCTCTGAAATTAGGTGGCTGCATGAAAAAGTGACTGTTGGAAATGGTCCCAGGAATATTTGTACTCTAGAACTGGCTTGGGAAATTTTTGAAAGTACTGGGTGGCATATGTACCAAAAGTGTGCCAGGAAATGGTTTGATAGTTTAGGGAATGTCCATATTAGGAAAAAAAGCCTAATAAAAACAGATCTATAGAAGAAAACATCTGGTGCTGAGGATTATATCCACACTGACATTAATACTCCTTGTATTTCAGAGAATTTTATTGGTGCCTAGCTAGCCTGCTCTTGTAGACTGAATGTCCATTAGCAGTCAAAGTGTATTAGATGCCCTCTGAGACTGCTTCTTGAGGTTTATTTTTATCTGAAAGGAATTAATTTTGCACATTCCAAAAGTGATGTGAAACAAAGTGTAGGAAGTGGGAACTACTGGGAAGTCCAGTAATGCCTCCTGATCTGAGCCAAAGTGCTGCCACAGATGCACCCAGAGGTGTTCCAATGTCTGAGAACATCCTCAATCACAGTTTAATTTACTGGTTCACTCAGTTTAAATGGACATAAACATTGGGTGAGGCATTATCATGCTAACTGGAAATTTGATTTAAAATTTTATTGCTAAAATTGAATAAATCTCCACTGAATATTTGAACCATCATTCTTCAGGTGCCTAGAATAAATTTGGGAAAGTTTACAAGTAGACACAGAAAGCACAACTGTTATATATAGACTGCATTCATGAAGTGTTTTGAATTTGGCTTGCAAGCATATCTGAGAAGGAAAAAACGGGGAGGGAGGGGAGAGAGAGAGAGGAGCTGTCAATGTTAATAGGAAAGGGAAAGGCCTAAGCAGGATTTAATCTTCTTACAGATCAGAACAATCTTCACAGTAAATTTACAACCAAAAATTCCAGTACCGATTTCAGCAAACGTGTTTGGCACGCTGTATCTGGAGGTCGTGAGCTTTAATTGTACAACATTATCTTTCACTTCAAGATCTGGACAGCAGTTGCTTTTAGGTTGGAATCCAAACTGATAAGGGGCTTTTTATCACCATATAGTACATCAGACATAGTTTGTGAGGAACAGATAGTCATCTGCTGTACCAACCTGCCTATTCTAGTTGAAGTTGCCTCCAGGGAACAGATACCAGAAACTTTACATTTAGAACACTTAAAAAGAAAGATTCCTGGCAAATGTGATGGTATAAGTGATGTTTAAAGGAGAGCTGTGTAATATAGTATCTAAATCATTTTATAGTCCCGCTGCTATTTTAGTATGCTAGTAGAATATCTGAACCACTTGCTCTTGACTTGTACCTTGTCTGTAATGATGTTATGCATAATGCAGCAAAAGGAATACTTCATTTCTGAGCAGGGGAAGAGAAGTGCTTTTTACATCTCATCTCTTATGGATCAAAGGAAATCTCAAACTTGCTTTATCATGTAAGTGAGTATAGCATCCTTGAGCGTTACTGTTATCTCATATTTTTTGCTGTGTTTGTGTTAACTGAAAGTGCACATTATTTATAGATTTCACAGACTTGATTTCTGCTCCTAGCTGGATGTTTAATATGTCTATTAATGCAAGATACTGTCAGGGATTACTGTAAAATATATGCAGAAATGAATAAAAATTAAAAAAAATATTTACTCTGGGCTAAAACTGTTTAAAAAAAATCTCATATCAGGAAAAAAAACCACAACAGTAAAAAAGGAAAAAGAAAATCCCAATAACTGGAAAATTATTCTCTTTTTGTACACTTATTTTTCTTTTCCTTATCAATATTGATGCTTTCTGTATTCTGTATTTTGTAAAACATAGCTTAAAGACAGTATAGATGTAAGGTCCTGCACCTGGGTAGGCACAATCCCAAGCACAAATCCAGGCTGGGTGGTGAATGGCTGGAGAGCAGCCCTGAGGAAATGACCTGGGGGTCTGGGTTGATGAAAAGTTCAACATGAGCCTGCAGTGTGCACATGCAGCCCAGACAGCAATCGAGTCCTAGGCTGCATCAAGAGCAATGTGGCCAGCAGGGCAAGGGAGGGGATTCTGCCACTTTACTCTGCTCTTGTCAAACCCCATCTGGAGTACTGTGTGCAGTTCTGGAGCCCTCAGCACAGGAAGGACATGGAAGTGTTGGAGCGGGTCCAGAGGAGGGCCACAAAGATGCTCAGAGGGCTGCAGCAGCTCTGCTATGAGGATAGAGTGAGAGAGTTGGGGCTCTTCATCTTGAAGAAGAGAAGGCTTTGAGAAGACCTGATAGTAGCCTTCCAGTATCTGAAGGGGGCCTACAGGAAGGTTGGAGAGGGATTATTTACAAGGTCTCACAATGACAAGACAAGGGGCAATGGGTTTAAACTGGCAGAGGGGAGATTTAGACTAGATGTAAGGAGGAAGTTCTTTCCAGTGAAGGTGGTGNACTGGCAGAGGGGAGATTTAGACTAGATGTCAGGAGGAAGTTCTTTCCAGTGAAGGTGGTGAGACACTGGCACAGGTTGCCCAGGGAGGCTGTGGCTGCTCCTTCCCTGGATTTTGAAGGCTAGGTTGGACAAGGCCTTGAGTGCCCTGTACTAGTGGGAGGTGTCCCTGCCTATGACAGGGGGTTGGAAGTAGGTGATCCTTGCGGTCCCTTCCAACCTTACTAATCTGTGATTCTATGTGAAGGCTGAAAGCTGGGAAATACATCTTTATTGTGATCACATGGTTAATATGAATGAGGTATTTCATTGCTTGCTACATGTAAATTACCATCTGAAGCATTTTATACCTGCATCATATATTGGGTATGCGGAGTACAAATCAGCTAAGCACTAGTCAACCCAATAAATGCCATTTAAAAAATGAACAAACTAAAGGCACTCTAGTATTTGACCTTAATACCTGTTAGTGGTGATCTAGTACATTTTGTGTATGGACTGCATTGCTTATCTGATTTAGATTGCATGGGGTTTAGGTCAACAGCATGTTCTATCTGGGTTTTGTGTTGTGTTGAGCAGTTTGACAGTTTCTACTAAATCATAATAATTAGAAGAGTGAAACTAATCCCATGAAGCTTGCCCCATGGAAGGGCTGGTTCATACTTTCTTAACTGAAGAGAACCATAATAGCCAAGAAATTTCTTCTTCCTACTCATACATTTACCCCTTCCCATCACAAATAACGGTCTTGTAGGAGAACAGTTGAGTTGGTTGGGTGATTGTGCTGCTGTTGTCTTTCTAGCTTTCCAGCTTGCACGTCTTACTTTTCTGCTAGCTCAGCACTATTTTAAAGTGCCTTAGAAAGGGTCCTAGAAATACACTCTGTGTATGTTTATGTATTCAGCTATGCTCTGCTTTTTTTTTTTTTTTTTTTTTAAACCAGGAAGTGTTGAGCCAGTTCTCATTGCAAAGCTGTGTAGCAATGTCAATAACCCAGGCAGAATTCTTGTGTTAAAAATATGGGTTGCTCAAAGACCTCTGAAACCAGAGCTGTCATTCTTCCTACTGGATTTTGATCCATGGGTAGAAGTAGTATGTAGTGATTACTTAGAAATTCCCCATGACTGACTCAAGGATTGGCACACTGTGCTGATGCCAGCTTTCTATCAACTTTCAGACCTCTTCCCTGGAAACAAATGCCTAAATTGTGGTATTCTTTTCTTCTCTAGTGCTGAGAAAAGAAACAGTGGGTGCCTACTTTGATACTGATGTTAAATATTTACTTAACACTGCCAAAATTAGTGTTAAAAAGACAATTTTTATTTCAATGAGAAAATGATACTGGCCGTAAGCTTTGTTTCTAACAGTAAGTCAATATTTGCCTTGCCAGTATATGCTGTTTGGTTTCCTTTTCCTGTAAACTCAAAGAGGCAGAGATCACTAATAGAAAGTGCAAAGTAAATTTTATCTCTCTTCTAGAATAAAAGGGCTCAGATCTCAATTTTGTCCATGAATAGCCGTTTTCTTCAGTTAACTGTACTGGGGTTTTGAGCCTGTGAGCACAAATATTTTTAAAGTAGCTTCTATTCTAAGTCTTATTTTGACATTTAGCTGCTCATTTTCTTTTGAACACTAATACCCTCTGTACAAATAGGAATTCTCTTTATACTGTTGTCTTCTAGCATCATTAGTAGTGGCATGAGTTTTTTTGTTGACTAAATACAACCAAAATGTCACCTTCACTTCCCCACAAAGGATGCAAAACCTCCTCAAGTTTTTGTTATTTTAGGCTGGTGGGGTTTTTTTGTGGGTTTGTTTGTTTGGTTTTGGGTGGTGGGTTTTGGTTTTTGGTTTTTTTTTTTTTTTTTTTTTTTTTTTTTTTTTTTTTTTATGTCCACTGTATGTGTTTGGATTGATATAAACATAGAGATACAACAAACACTGGACTGGCTAAGGAAAATGTCTGGTCTGGTATGAATTAAATGTGATGCATAATTAGGAGTTTGCAGACTTCATGGTGTAGAAGTGGTGACAGCGGCAGCAGACTCTTCATCTGTTTATAGAAGCAGGAGAGGTATATAACTGATCACCTGAAATTCATGTATACTGCAGCCTGAGAAACCATGGTCTAGATGTTTCATTTAGAGATTGCTCATTTAGGCACTTATAGAATCATAGAATCATAGAATGGTAAGGTTGGAAGGGACCTCAAGGATCATCTAGTTCCAACTCCCTGCCATAGGCAGGGACACCTCCCACTAGTACAGGTTACTCAAGGCCTCAGACTGATCTAAATGCCTTGTACTTCTTCAGACTGATCTAAATGCCTTGATATGTATGTGCACATGTGTATAAATATGTGATACAAATAAAGGGGGGCAGGAGGGGAATTGATAAAAATACATATTAATTATTAATTTAAAAATCTCACTACTCATGAAACTTATATACAAAATTAGTAAAGTAGCATTATCAGGTAAATGGCTTGGTTACACCATATCTCCCAGGATACAGGAATGGGTAAAAATAGTTTAAAGATCAATATTTGGAAAATAATGGAATCCATAAGCTGTATATTACCCCTACTAACAAGACAAGGTATTACCCAGAGACTTAGGCAAGTCCCATTCATAATGCTGGTTCCAGTTGTGAGAAGTCCTCTTGGTGCCTCTGTTTTTTGAGAAATCCTTCTGGAACTGCAATGTGTGATCCACACAGGTCAGGGGAGAAAACCCTAGGAAGAAGCACTGTGCTCTCTAGCAAATCCATTTGACAGCAGCTCATGGCCCAAATGTCCTGTGTCGTGGACCCCACAGACATATTTCACATGCCAAAAAAGGGCAGAAAATTGATGAACATCAGGTTCTGCATTGTCCAGAACTGAGCTGCCCTGGGACTTTGCCCTTAACATGTGACTTTGGGGAAGGGGCCCAAGTGTGATAGCCTTGAAATGGGGGAGGTGCCTTCCTCCTCACCCCTTTTCCCACAACTCTGATCTTCACCCTCATCCTGCGGGATGGGATGGAAGGGGATATTGGATGCATTGCCACAATATGCATATGAATAAATAAAAAGATTGTTCTCTAAACTACCCACTATATATTCAAATGGATGATAAGTGTACTGTTGAAATGCACTGTTATTGACTTTAAATGATTTTAGACACATGGAATTCCTGCATGGTAATGCAGAACATAAACTACAATATGGAGCCTATGTAAGCTTAGATCAAAGACAACATGCTCAAGTTTTTGGTATGTAAAATACTCCAGTTCTCTCCCTTACACATATACTAGACACGCACTACTTCAGTCTTGAGTAATTCTCTTTTCAGAGCATGGGGCAAAGATATTTTGCATTTCTGTTGTCAAGTGTTGAGAGGTGCTTGATGTTACATTTTAATTAAGTGGAAAGATATGTTCAATAATTTATGAATTATCATTATTTTACAATGTATTGGATCCAAAGACTTTGGAGTAGGTTCAAGTAGAGTGTCAGCACTTGTAATGCCTGTTGTGGTCTTGAATCTTTCAGACTTTAGCCCTAAATCAGTTGAAGAGTACTTCAGAGAAACATGGAGTGTATCGAATTCAGGGTTTTCCACTATTACTGATTATGAATTAGAGCAACTCCAGTGTTAATTAGGCCCAAATAAATAAATTTCTTGGTGGATTTAATGTAGTTTCTTTTCAGGAATTAAAATCTTGCACTGGTCTGAAAAGAGATACCCTTCTTTACCTTATCCTCCCTGCCAAGGATAAATGTAAAATCAATTATAATCTTTTACAACTATTTACGTATAATGTGAAATTGCTCCCCTCTTTATATGATTTATGCTATTAACTTCAGTGAGATTACTGAAGTAGACAGTGAGCTGGATTTGACTCTGTAAATATGTGTTGTGTTATATGTATAGATGCTATCTCTTTTAGTCTCTGTATTTTTTTCCCCTGAAATTTCTCTTTTTGCCTGAAAATCAATTACAAAAACTATATATGTGTGACATCTGTACAACAGTTGCTACTGTTGCTTTGTGCCCTTTCCAGCTTTAAAATTAGTACATACGGTAATGTTAAACTTCGCTGTCAAAGGTACCTGTGCCTCAGTTATTCGATCCCAAGCACAAATCCAGGCTGGGTGGTGAATGGCTGGAGAGCAACCCTGAGGAAAAGGACCTGGGGGTCTGGGTTGGTGAAAAGCTCAACATGAACCTGCAGTGTGCACATGCAGCCCAGACAGCAACCGAGTCCTGGGCTGCATCAAGAGAAGCGTGGCCAGCAGGGCAAGGGAGGGGATTCTGCCCCTTTACTCTGCTCTTGTCAAACCGCAGCTGGAGTACTGTGTGCAGTTCTGGAGCCCCCTGCACAGGAAGAACATGGAACTGTTGGAACTGTCCAGAGGAGGGTCACGAAGATGCTCAGAGGGCTGGAGCAGCTCTGCTATGAGGACAGGCTGAGAGAGTTGAGATTCTTCAGCCTGGAGAAGAGAAGGCTTCAAGGAGACCTTAGAGTAGCCTTCCAGTATCTGAAGAGGGCCTACAGGAAGGCTGGGGAGGGACTATTTACAAGGTCTTGCAATGACAAGACAAGGGGAGATGGGTTTAAACTGACAAAGGGCAGATTTAGACTAGATGTCAGGAGGAAGTTCTTTATGGTGAGGGTGGTGAGGCACTGGAACAGGTTGCCCAGGGAGGCTGTGGCTGCTCCCTCCCCGGGAGGTGTTCAAGGCACAAAGTACCATTAAGTTCCTCAGATTAGCTCTTAGGTGAGTAGAAAGTGGAGAAGTGCAGAGTTTTTTTTTCCTTGGCCTACTGTACAGGATGAATTGTTATGAGGATAAACCTATATCTAATTTACTCTTTCTTCCCCTATTTTTTTTTTTAACATTTTTCTTGGTATCTATATAATTTTATTAACTGAAAAATAAAATATTCCCCCCTGTTATATTGAGATAAATACCTTGTATCTTTCTCTCCTATGTTGGAATTTTTGTACCCCAATTCTAGTAAGGCAAAAAATTATAGTGAACAGTATGTGGTGGCAGATTCTTATTCTAAAGTCAGTTTGTACCTCAGAAGCCTTTTTTTGCCGATTTCTGATTTACATTGATATTATTTCCAGTCTTGTTGATAGAAAAAATATCTTTTTTCCATATGGGAAAAGTCATGGTTCATGAGTGCACTTCAAAACCAGACATCATATAAAATAACACCTCTACACAATGTAAGTTGGTCTCATGCTGTCCCATGACTCAAGAAATTATTATTTCTCCAAATATTTATGCTTGATAGTCATGGTTACTGCAAGGTGCCTTCTTGCATAAACTGACACATCGTGTAACCTAAAGTAAATATTTTTACTTAAAAGAAAATATCAAGACAAGGAGTCATAAAACTTTAAACCGGTAAAACTAGTTCTAAATCGTCTTTCCCCCCCCCCATCCTCTGCTTCAATCCACTAACTACTCAACTTTTGCACTATTCAGGGAGCTTTCTTTTGTGAACGGCTTAGGTTTATCAATTAGCATGAGAATGCTTCCTCCTTGCATAATGTCAAAATCACCATCTAAAGAAACCAAATCAATGTATGGCTTGCAGAAAAAGCAAAACTGTATGAATGGTGATATGCTTTAGTGTGAACTCGTCTGGTAGGGTATTTGAGGGGAAAAACTTTCAAAAAAACCCCCAAACTAACCAAACTTTTTTTTTTTTTTTAATTGTCTTAGTGTGGTGGTGTGGTTTTTTTGTTGTTGTTGGGTTTTTTTTTTGTTGTGTTGATCTCAACACAAAAGTAAGGGCAATTTCCCTAGTACACTATTTCTAGAACTCCAGCATCATCTCAGTATACAGTGAAAACAGCAATACGGTTATATGTGTTGTTACATTGTTTAAAATACAGAAAAATGCAAATCCCATAGAGTGGAGCACTTTTTTTTCTCTGGAGGACAAATGAATAGCCTAGTAAGTTTTTGCTTTCATTATGTGTGATGTTTTAGCTTCTCTAAGAGAGTGACAGAAAAGCTGCAGTTTGTATAGAGTGCTTACGCCGTTAAAGCGAAAATTGGGTTTTTATTGTCTTGCTAAGGAAACAACTGCTCCCATCTATGGGGAAGAAAATGAGATTTTCTAATAGGGAAGAGCTCTTCCAAATACTTCCAAGAGAAAAACGAATATATTAGTGAAACAATAGAGCTCAGAAAACACGGATTTTTAGAGTGACTGCCATAGTAGAATAAGGTAGTCAATCATAGAATCATAGAATGGTAAGGTTGGAAGGGACCTCAAGGATCATCTAGTTCCAACCCCCTGCCATAGGCAGGGACACCTCCCACTACTACAGGTTACTCAAGGCCTCATCCAAAATGCCCTTGAACACATCCAGGGAGGGAGCAGCCACAACCTCCCTGGGCAACCTGTTCCAGTGCCTCACCACCCTCACTGTAAAGAACTTCCTCCTAACATCTAGTCTAAATCTCCCCTCTGCCAGTTTAAGCCCATTGCCCCTTGTCCTGTCATTGCAGGACCTTGTAAATAATCCTTCCCCAGCCTTCCTGTAGGCCCCCTTCAGATACTGGAAGGCTACTATCAGGTCCCCTTGAAACCTTCTCTTCTCCAGGCTGAAGAGCCCCAACTCTCTCAGCCTGTCCTCATAGGAGAGCTGCTCCAGCCCTCTGATCATCTTCATGGCCCTCCTCTGGACCCACTCCAACACTTCCATGTCCTTCCTGTGCTGAGGGCTCCAGAACTGCACACAGTGCACAATCTGTCCGCTGATCCTGGATTCTGGATTGAGTCTCCTCATCACAGAATTAATTGAGATTAAAGGTGCTTTTACTTTTGGCATGTGCTGTGCTTATAGATTTTATTTTGTATGAGTTAAATTAATCTACACATATGAAGTTCAGCAGTAGACCTAGAGAAAGTGTATATGTCAAATTAATATGTAAGTGCTACAGGGCTCTGGCCTTTCCCCAGGAATAAATTGCCACAACACTCTCCTTTCTGCTCTCCTTGCTTTACAGTGAGTAGACATGCCAGAGCAATGGAGATACGCACTGAAGTACTCTTCTCGTGCTGGGAGTTTATTTTTACAGAAAGGCCATTATGATGGCTCTCTACAAGAGCTCTCACATCAGCAGTAAATGTTCATATTCATCAGCTCATGTGTGATGGGTAGCATGCAGAGGGATTGGGTGGAGTGGTGGCAGACAGCCAGCATGGCAGCCTGTCCAGCATCCAAGCCTGGACCTGCTTTCTTCCTTGCTGAGGCAAAAGCAGCAAATAATTTCCCCTAAAGTTCCTTATAAGACCTATCACTATGAAATGATTTGCTGTTAGGATGATAATCTAATTTACCCTTTCCTTGCCATATTCTTTAAATAATATTTTGGTGGTGGGTTTTTTTCTTCGTTTGGTTGGTTTTTTGTTCTTGTTTCTTTGTTTTTAATTTATGTTAGTCTTTTTCCTTTGATTTTCCTGTTTGTTCATGTTTCTTTTTGTACACGCTCTTGCTCTTTCCCTCTCTCCTTTGCTATCTGTCATCAGCACCTTTTTTATTTGTTTGGGGTTTTTTTGTTTTGTTTTGTTTTCCTGGCTTTTACAACATTATTCTCCAGTCCTCAGACTCTCTTTCCTTTTCCTCTGCACTTTCTTTTTAGTGTTTTTTCTTAGGCCCTATAAAAGGTCTTCCAGTTAAAATACCATCTAGAACTTTAGCTTCTATTTTTAATATAACTTTTTTTTTTTTTTTTTTTTTTT
>VWZE01022707.1:242883-262629 GCA_013396675.1 Eubucco bourcierii
TTTTTAATATTATTTTTTTTTTTTTTTTTTTTTTTTTACCCAGAACCAGTTTTGTTTCAATTTCCCTTATGTTTGGCAGAAATAAATTGTAGTCTAAAAAGACCTTTTGATTAGTTATGAGTTGGAGGGCTTTCTTACAGGAAAAAAAAAAAAAAAAAAGGGATTAAATACCTCCAGTAATGCATAACTGAAAGAAAGGGGAATTGGCAGGAGAAAAGCAGTTGTGCTGACAGGCTGTCTGAGTTGCTCCACAGTCCTGTAAAGCAGACACCAGCATTGTTTGAGAAGATTACAGCTACCCTGTTTGGAATGTCCTTCTCTATAGGAAGTACTCAAAGTGACACAGAATATCTGAACTTTGAATGCAGACTGCAGAGAAGCATAAACAGGCAATCAAATACAGCTATAAAAACATGACATGATCTATACATAATACATCTGAACCCAAGCATATTGGGTGCTTTTTATTATAGTTATTAAGAAGAGTCCATGAGATCTGAAGAACAACCTGATCCTAAAGGGAAAAGAAAATTACATTCTTTATTTGAAACCATTACTTACTGTACCACTTTGAGGGGTTTAACTGCACTGTCTAGCATGCATCATCTTGGCATGCCACTTTTTCACAGGGGAATTCAGTTACGTAATTCACTCTTTTCGGTGCTTACTGAAGTTACATGCTCCACAGAGGGGAACACAATACATACTTCTGTGTTTCATGTGCTTTGTGAAAAACATATGGAATAAATTACCAGGGAAAACCAATCTGAAACAAAGAATTTAAATGGGTTAGGTTTATTTCTGTAGAAGGAAGAAATGGATTTGTAATCCAACATTAGAAAGCCTATGACTGGGACAAACTGGAATGGGTAGGTAAAAGTAGACAGCCCTTCCTTAGTCTTATAACTGCATACATTTGTAGCTCTCTTATGTGCCTTTCATATTAAATACCACATTTGTGGGCATAATTACTTATCTGTACTTTCATATGTCATTTTCAAATTATTTAACCTCAGCATTTTGAGTCTACAATTGTTTCCCAATTAATCACCGCAAATTGCCTGACAGCCTTTAACAGCCACTGTGATGAAGCAGGAATGAATCTGTATGTTCAGTTCCAAGAAACAGGTTTCAAACCCTCTTACTCTACTTTTAGAAGATGACGGCAATAGTATAACAACTTGCTAAGATACAGTTTCTGTAGTTACTAAAGTGTTAACTTTTGTGGCCATAAAGTGTCACAGTTGCCTAGAAGTAACATTGAGAGCTCTTAAAACTTATGGGAAAAAGAGGCTACATAACAGGGAGGCCTTGCTCTTCTGTGTGAGGAAGACAAGTGACTGGATTTAAGGAAGTGCCTTAAGTAAAATTTAGCAGAAAGTACTGATGGAAGGGCATTAGTGTTAATAGAAGAAAAGACCAGTGACTTGCTGAGTCTAATGGGGAGTAAAAGTCTCAAGGGATTTGTTGCTCCCTAATATATCTGGGAAGTTAAAATGCTGTGGTGCAAAGATTTCCAGCAATACAGAAGAAAGAGAAATCGAACTCAGCAGAACAGTGTATGGAGCAAACTCATCTGCACATATATATATTTGGTTCTGTTCTGCTCACTTTTAATTAAGGCAAAGAAACAATGTGATAGTTGAGATACTCAAAGTCACAAATGGTTGGTATTCAAAATCTGTAAGAAATGCTTTTAATAGTAATACAATACAAAGCTACATCTATAAAATACAGTTATTATAAGGGATGTTGTTTTGGATGCAATGTGTGATTATTCTTTGAATATTAAAAAACCCAAACAAACCAAACAACCAAACAAAAACTTTATAAGGATGTAATATATTCCTACAGGAAATCACATTTTAAAACATGGAGAAATTTAAGTTTCCTGACATTTAAAGTAAGATTTTTTTTCCCCCCCCTCCAATGTTGTTACATGGGGTTTGGAGATACAGGAGCCCTAGCACTCAGATCTTGTAAAATGGACAGAAAATGTCAGCCAAAAGGCAAAGTTAGAAAACACAACAGGTGTCCAGTGCTATCAATAAAATATTGCTCTGTTTCCTTAGCAGACAGTTTGTTTCAATATGTCAGAGCTACCAAAGGTATTTAGAGAAGTCATTCTTTGCATGGGCTATAAAGTCATCCAGGTCCTCAGCATTCGTTGTGTTTCTGCTGCCTGGCTGCACATATCAAGGATCTTTCTCAGCTAATACTACTTATTAAAAACTTTTCTTCCACAGAAATACCCAATGCCTGTGATGCCTCTAAGATTTACTGGGTATTTGTTTTGTTGACTGTGAGAATCATAAGATGCTGAGCATGTCTGTTGCTAGTCCCAAGACTTGGTCTACTACTGCGTAGTCATCCTTAACACAAAACATCCTGTGGCAAAAAAACACAAATGAGGAAACTGAAAAATTCTAAATATAGCTGACACTGTTGCAGACATTTTAGAATCAGATGAACTGGGAAACAAAACGCACACGGTACCCTGCTCCCTGTATGCCAAATTGTTCTCTGTCTATGAGAAAAACAGAATCTGTTAACAACTGACCTATTGCTCAGCTAGCTATAAAGAAATCGTTAACCTATTATGATGCACACATGCTGTTCCACCTGGCAGGAAGATGTTTCACTATTAGTTTCTGACAAATATTTCAAGAAATACAGTGTGCTCAACAGAAAGAAAATCAGCTGAGAATGATGTAGAATGCTGCTTTTTTTTTGTGTTTTTTTTTTTTTTTAATGATCATTGAAGGAATCTTTAGTGAAGGTGACTGAGTAAGGTGTCACAGAAAAAAATTGGCTTACAGAGCATGTTGAGTGCATTTGGGACAGGACAATGACATCCTTGTGTTTCAAGATGAAATAAGAATGTGGGGATGCCAGGCCAAGAATGCTAGGATAAAGATACTACATGAAGAGGACTGTTTTGTTTCATAGCAACTGTTTCACTCACTCTGGAAAAGCTTAGAGCAGCAAGAGATACAAAACACATCCCTCCATCCTGTGGAAGACAGGAGGGTGTTCTTTCCTTGTAGTTGAAGTGGTTTGTATTAATTTTCCCAAACTCCTGTTGGTCCCACTAGATTTTGCTGGTTACGTTCATCCTTTCTTTGTGTTTGCAGATGGTACAAAGCTAGGAGAGGTGGATGACACATCAGGTGGTTATGTCCTATCATAGTGCAAATTGGTCACAACTTGGAAAAACAGAGAAAGAGAGAGACTAATTTCTTAAAAGTGTGAAGGATTTGGAATTGTCCTGGTCTGAGCTAGAACAGACCTAACTCTGTTCAGCGATTTTACTTTTCAGCTAAATCTCTTCCAAGTGACTGCACTTTCTGAAGTTAATGGTATGTTTATGCAGACAGTATCTGGTTCTAGAATTGATAATTCTTGATGTTTATAGTTAGTACCAAGGACTGGTATGGACAAAGGCTCTTCCTTACTCTTGCTCCTAAGGAAGTCAAGGTCATTGCTAAATCCTGTGTACAACATTAGCTGTGCTGTAAGCTAAGAGTTTGCACCTATGGGGAGGAACAAACAGTATAGATAACTCTAAACCGACCAACAGGGTATTCCATTCTATCTGTCATATACTCAGTTTAAAGCTGAGAGATCACAAGGGTTAAGGCCTCTTCTTCAATGACTACAGTTGGATAAGAATTTAACCTACCCATTCAACCTTTGAAGTCAACCGATGTATTACTGAATGCAGTTCTTAAATCCAGTTCTTGCCACATTCTGAGTCCAGTCTGGGACTTCCCACTGCCTGCTTACAGTACCAGAGGTGACAGTGAAGCGATTGCCTTAGGCAGGGGTGTGTTAGGGGGATGGGGTGTTTGATTTGAAATTGGTTTTGTATATATCTGTACATATTTCATGTTATTGTTTCATTAAAGCTGGCTTAGTTTTCCAGTCCATAAGCCTGTCTCTCTTATTTCCTTTCTCTTTCTCTTTGGGAAGGGAGAAGGGTTGACAGAGATCTGTTTAGCAGCCATCCCAGCCAGAATCCTTCTCAGGGATAAAGTCAAATTAGTGTATAATCTAAGAAGCTGAAAGGATCTTTGAGGCACAACTACAGAAGAATAAAAGGTCATTAATTTTCTTCCCATAATCTGTAGGTACCAAAGAAAGCCCACAGACAGCTTCTCTTCTGGCTCAGGAGTCCTCTGTGTCATCTCAGACAGAAAGCTGGATGTGAAACCAGAGGAAGTACGTGTATCTCATTCGATGGAAGTACAGGAGTTTTAAAATTATGTGATAAAAACTCCACTTATTTTAAGTCTGAAATCTTTACCTTTAAGGCATGAAAAAGTGTTTGATAAAACCCAGGATTTGGTTGTGATGTAAACTGACTTTGTGTGTGGATTAACAGGATGAGCAAATAGCAGTCTGGAAAAGACACTGTTTGAAACAGTATGATTAGGAAATAGCATGTTGGTTCAGAAGTTATTTGTGATAGTTTCAAAAAGATGTCAAGCTTTCAGGCTCAAGAAAAGACATGAGGAGAAATTGAAGTAATTTACTAAGGGTAGGCCTATTCTCAATAAACTACAGATCAGAGTCAACAAAACCCAAATAGTGCATGATTTATGCCAAACCCAGCACTCTATTCACCTCAAGGCAAAGGTTAAGGAGAGTAGCTTGTAAGGTTCCGTGTAAACAGGACCAAGTTTGTACACTTGCTAGTCATAGAACATAACATATGACCTTTGTATAAACACAGATCTCAAAGGACAAAATAACTGCATCAGAAAAGGACATTTTCCACTGCCTACAATGGGAAAAATTCTGGAAAACCTATTTAATTGAAAGTCTTTCACTCTACTTGAATGATAATAGGTTTTGGGCATGAGTCATTAGAAAACAAGTTTGCATCTTTGTGTGTTCAACTTTTATTTAAAGAGCTGCTGTTTTTCAGACTGTCTTTTTTATTATGTTTCAATCCTTATATGGGTGACCAAAATGCATTGTAAGAAAGTTTGATGTCATAAGAGCTATTAAACCTGCTGGTGTTTCATATTATGGAAAAAAACAGTTCACAGTGTGGTCAGTGGGAAAGAACCTCTGGAAATCATCTAGTCCAAGACCTCCCCACACCCAGTAATTCAGGTTTACCTGGAGTAGGTTGCCAGTATCATACCCAGGTGTGTTTTGAATTTCTCCAGAGAAGGAGACTCCACAACTTCTCTAGGCAGTTTATTCTAATGCCCTGTCACCTTCAAACTAGAGAAGCTGTCCTCACGTTTGCATGGAACTGCTTGTGTTCCAGTTTGTGGCCTTTGCCCTTGTACTGTTGCTAGCACCTCCAAAAAGAATCTGTCTCTTTGTCCTCTAGATATTTACAAGCATTGAATATATCCCCTCAGTATTCTCCCAAGTTACATACCCCCAGGTCTCTCAGTATCTCCTCATAAGAGAGGTGTTCAAGTCCCCTAATCAGGTTCATAATCCTCTATTAGATTCTGTCCAGTATTTCCTTAACTCTCTTGAACTTGGAATCCCAGAACTGGTCACAGTACTCTAGAGCAGAATAAGTGAGGAGAATGTCCCTTGGCTTGCTGGTCAGACTCTTCTTTATTCATTCCAGAATACCATTGGTCTTCTTGGACACAACAGCACATTGGCAGCTCATGGTTAACTTCTTGTCCACCAGCACTCCCAGGTCCTTCTCTGCAGAGTCACTTTCCAGCAGATTAGGCCCTCACCTATCGTGGTGCATATATTTATTTGTCCCTAAGAGCAGGACCCTACTCTTGTCTTTGTGGAACTTCATGAGTTTTCTTCCCAGCTCTCCAGGTCTCACTGAATGGCAGCACAGACTTCTGCTGTATCAACCCCTTCTCCCAGTTCTGTGTCATCAGCAACCCTTCTGAGGGTTCACTATCTCTTCAAGTAATTTATGAGTGTTGAACAAGGCTGATAGGAAAGAATAAGCAACTTTGGAAATATTCAGTGTAGGCTAAGACTATAGAAATAATAATAAAAAAATATAAAAATTATGTATTAGAAGCAACATAGTTGGGACAGAAATTATCACAGCAAAGAACAGGTCACTGCATGAGTGAACTCTCAAAACATGGTTGTTCTCAGACAACAAAGATTTTTTTTGAGTAATGAACTGTCAAGGATGATGTGTGCTTAATTTAGCAGCTAGTATTTGAGAGTGCCCTGGTGAAAAAGTGTTCTAACAGATAACAGGTAAGTGTCTAAATAAAGAGCATAAAGATCTAAAAGCATAATTCCTGAAATAGTGGGAGAGTAAACAAAAGAACAAACTGTTTATAGAAATATGTAATACGTGGTCAGATGTAATACCATTCTTTGAGAATATCTAGTTCAAAGACAAGTCAAATCTTCCACATAATGAGTTATCAATAAAATTGTTAGTGTGCTCATATAAAGAAAGAAGATTTGGTCTTGGTCCACTAGGATAGCAGTTTTCAGGTGTTTTTAATGGGAATTCAGTATAAGTGAACACAACCCAATTGCTGGAATTGTCAGGTAATAACAGAGCAAGGTTGTAGAGATTCATTTTTTATCTACTACGTTTTTCAAATTGAATACTAGTCTGGATGAGAAGTTGTATTGTAAATGCATGCTCCAGAGAATTTTGTGTAAAAGAACATCTGAGATAGATTACATACATGTCAATCTGTTACAACAACAAATCTGTTTGGTCTTCCATGAAATATGGAATACTATTACCAGAAATAATGCAAGAAATGAGATATACTAAAAAAACTATTTAAGTCATAGAGTGTGAAGAGCAGAACATTCATAGAATATCACCAGTTGAAAAGTAATGTATGAGAGGATTTTTTGTAGGAAGCAAATGAGGTAGCAATTCCTAAAACACTCAAGTAAAGAAAATATTACTTGTATTTTTTTTATGTATGTTGAGAGAATAATTGAAGTTTCAAAGTGAAGTAACAAAGATGTTCTTTGTCCCCAGAATATTATTCCTAGGCTAGTACAAATTGTTTGGGGTTGGCCTGCCATGGCAATGTTTATCAGCACATCCCGAGGGCAATTCCTGTGCTTTTGTTTTTCCTTGAGATTTAGAAAAAAAACACAAGAGAAGAGTCTGGATGCCTTCCATGCAGGATATTATTTCTTAGAAAACCTGCTCAAGCTGTTAGTTGTTCTCAGATGCCTGACTGGTGGGACCAAAGCGACATTGCCCTTGTCTCTGTGTCAGGTAGCTAGCTGTGTTGCCAAGATTTAAGTTCTCAAATACACAATGAAGTGAGATTATTTTGCATTTGGATTGTGGTGGGTCAACCTTGGCTTGCTGCCAGGTGCTCACTAAACCACTCTCCATTCCTTCTCCTTTACTGAACTTTGTGTCTGTCTAGTTGCTTCTTTCCTATTTTCTCATAATTTCTGTGCAGCATGTTTTTATGTCCTTCTGTAAATATCTTATGACAGATGTACTACCTATGTCACATATAGGTTCTGCTTTGCATCCATCCTGGAGCAAGCAGGAACTAGCTCTGGACAAGGGCCATCACACAGAAGCCACACCTGCAACTCTTCTGCTACTAAAACCTTATCACTTGCACCCCATGTACTGCTTTTTCTATGCATCTCACAATTCTTTAAGACTCCTGAATAGCTTTTAGTTGTGAGTCTTATTCATGGAAAACAAAAATTTAGGCCAAGGCAAGTGAAGGAACATAAGCTGATGGCCCTGCAAAAGGTGTTCTCAAATAAGTATAACTGTATTATGTTTATTAGGACCCCCAAAAAAACCGAGCCAAAAAAAAATAAAATACCCAGAAACCTAAATAAAAAGTCACTTTATTGAATCAACCTTATGTGAAACTTGCATGGGTAAAGAAGAAATCAATCCAAATCAATTCATCTCCAGCAATGATTTATGTCATACCTAGCGTAGGGTGTGCATTTAGCCTGTATAGTATTTGCTCAGTCATCCAAAGACTCCTTTCCCAGCAGACGTGGGGGACTGGGAAGAGAAGAACCACAGGGTGAAATAAGAATGGATTTAATTGAAATTGCCATACTGATAGTAAAGTCAATATAAAGTATACAAAAATTATAGTCAGCCTGGTAGAGGTACAGCAGTCACATGAATCGGGAAGGTAGTCTTCTAGAACAGGAGAAAGAGAAATCCA
This sequence comes from Eubucco bourcierii, assembly GCA_013396675.1. Classification (NCBI taxonomy): domain Eukaryota; kingdom Metazoa; phylum Chordata; class Aves; order Piciformes; family Ramphastidae; genus Eubucco; species Eubucco bourcierii. Next base: position 251,031 of record VWZE01022707.1, read on the forward strand.
AAATAAATCTAAGAGGAGTCCAAACCAGGAGCCCAAATCAGGCAGCTCCAGCAGGAGCAAACTTTCTCCTCTATGACTCTGAAGCTCATGGTCTGGGATTACATCTATGAGTCAATTTGAACTGGTGTCCTGACTGACTCTGAACTGATGAAGGCCAGTTTGTGATTCTTTCCCAGCAAGACCGGGACATGTAGCAAAATGTAATAGAAAAGTAGTCTTTAGTAATTGGAAACAGAATACTTACATAGAAATATGAACAAAGAAGCTTGTTTGTATTGCTACAGAGGTGTTTGAATTTGTAATCACTCTGCAGTCAAAACAATAAGGTGTCTGAAGAAGGAGCCACACTTGGAAGATATTGGTTAGAGCTGTGTTATAGCACCAATCAAAGTGAATCTGGAGTGTGTCATATGCTGATATCTTGCTTAAAAGAAAATCAAAATCCCTCAGGGGAGTACTTTTAGGTTGTATGTCCCTAACCAGAAACAGTAATATGAGTTTGTGTAATGCTTACTAAGATGAGACACTGATTTTTACAAAATGCCACTGTAGTTTTTAACTCAATTAATAATAACCTCCCCCCACGCCTCCCAAAACCCTCCCAAAACCAACAGAAAACAATTCAAACCAAATGAAACAAAACCCAAACAAGCAAACAAACAAACAAAAGAACAGGAAAAAAATTAAAAAACATATAATAACAGTACTTAGTACTGACATAAAAACAAGTTTCTTCATTTTCACTTTATGTCCTAGATCACAAATGTGGCCACAGAGGGTAATGCAGAGTACGTCAAATAACACCACTTTTTAGAAAAGGCAGTATCTTAACAAAGTTCTTCAAAATAAAAATGAGTCACTTTCTAGAGAGGACATTTCTATTCTTTTACACTACTTTAATCATAAAGAGTATATTTTCTTTATTATCTGTGCATTTTCATGTGCAGCAATGACAATGTTGCTCATCTGCTTTTCCTGAATGCCTTCAGTAAAAGAGTATCAAAGATGCCAGTAGGGAGTTATGATGGTTTGGGAGTTCCCCACCCCCCACACTTTGTAAAATGACCCAGACTAGAACTCAGCCTGCTGGAAGTTAAGGACTGAAGGTCTATTTAGAGCTTAGCACAATGTACAAGCAGATATATACACTATAGACAGGAATATTTACAGAAATATACAAGTTAAAGGTAATACAGAAACACAACACTCCTCCCAGAAATCAGAGACCCAGGAGGGGTTCCCAATCACCCTTCCACCTTTTCCCCACCCCTGTACCTTACCCCAAGTTTTGCCTTTCGTGCAAGGTGAGCTTGGAGGATCAGCCTAGGGGTTTAGAAGAAAAGTGATTAGTAGATTACTCAGCAGAGAGGAGAAAGAGCCAGAAGCTGCTAGACTGAGACGCTGTGCCTCAGACTGACTTACCTATGTTTTGGTTTCTTCTCTTAACCATCTCAGCAAGCCTATGAGGGAAGTAGACATCATGATGTTTTCATTTCACAGCCTATAGTGTAATTTTCTCTATTAAAATATTCCAATTAGCCTCAAACCAGCACAGGAGTATGACAAGTCTCTAAGAATCACAGAATCATAGAACAGTTTGGTTGGAAGGGGCTTCTAAAGGTCAGATAGTCAATACCACTCTGCAATAAGCAGGGACATCCTCAATTAGACCAGGTTGCCCAGAGCCCACTCGAGCCTCACCTTAAATGTCTCCAGGGTTGGGGACAACCTGCTCCAGTGTTCTACCACCCTCATGATAAAGAACTTGTTCCTAACACCTTGAAGGAGTGTCCATTGTCTTTAGACTACAGGTTTAACTCATGTCAAGACATAATTTTTGCCTGAAATCTTGGCTGCAGCACACTTTATTTATGCCAAAAAGCTTGAGTATGTTATATTGCAATTTCACAATGGGAGAAACTACTGAAATTGCTACCTGGTTTTTCTTACATTTGAAAGGACTCTTTTAAAAAACAACTTAAAAAATGTTGACATTCTGAAATGTTAGAACTACTTGAATTCAGTGCTTTTGAGCTTTACATGGGATAAGTATGTTGTGTTATGGCAGAATGATATACTGAGAGGGTAGTGTTACATGCTTGCTATAGCCTTTTGAGGCCAAATTTCTTAGACTCTATCTATAGAGAGTATGCAGAGAGATTGCTCCAGAGAAATATTGAACTCTTCATTTAGGGTCCTTTCCTGAACCTTTCCCTAGGTATGCCCATTTCACTTCGTAACCATGGAGGATTTAGAGAAAGCTGAGGCTCCTGAGAATAAACTCAGATTTAGAAAATCCTTTCCATCCTTAAAGTGATCTTTTTAGTACAAATGCTGTGTCTTCCGGTAAAGATAACCTTTTTTTCTTTTTTCTTTTTTTTCCCCCTCTTTTTCTTGTCAAGTGCAGACAATAATTGATTTAATATATAATTTTATGTTAAAATGTATGCATATTAAAAACTATATATTTATTGTTATATAAATTATGTTTTGCTCCCCTCATCTTTGAAATAAGGCTTGGCATCATAGGTTTGTGGAACTATCTAAGTTATGAAAATTTCATGTGATTTGCTCCTATGAATCAAAAAATGTTTATACAATCTTCTTAAAGCTAGTATCCAACTCTTCATTCACTCAACGTTTTGAAATTCTATTTATCGAGTACATAAAAAATGATTTGGCAAATATCTTATGAAGAACAATAGTTGAAGAACACTGTGTCTTGTTAATAAAAGCAAGACTGTAAGGTAGTACATTAATAAAATTTAGTTTTGATGAGTGACTGCTTTTTGTCCTGTTACCCTTTATAACATAGTGCTGTGGAAGAGCAATATTTCTGGAATGATAGTTGTTCATGATACCGAATATTTACTTGTCAAAAGGCAAACCCCCTTATAACAATGAGGAATACACATGGTTTTAGGTGTTCTGGTTGTACTTTTTTAATAAACAGGGGTTGTAATCCCTGAAATAAAAAAAAAAAAAAATCCATATAAGGGTGTGACATGCACGTTCAAATGAGAACATCTCCAACATTTTTGCAGAAATATCAATAATTCCATATGCATAAGATAGGATTAAATTGTTTCTTTTTAGGTAATTAAGGAAACAGAATACTTTCTAGTGAAGAAGATATATCTAAGTGTATGAAAGGCATCTGTATTACATGGAGGCAAGCCAGAGTGAAAATAGTGCTCATTAAGTATTGTATGGCGTGTGTACTATCTTAGCTATATGGACAAGGAAGACTGCAGCAAAAAATAATGCTTTAAAATGGAAGGACTGAGCCCATAGGATAAAGACAAAGCAGAAGGATAGCATCTTGGGTTCACACGACTATTGGTTACAGCATTTGAACTTCATTTACTGAAAAATAGCAAGTTCTGACTCTTGTGACAGAGAATTATAGAGGTGTATTTAGTGAGATCTGTGCTTCAGAGAACAAAGATGTAATTTTTACCATTCTGTCTGCATTACATATCTCTGAGGTCACACTTAGTCAGACCAAGGGGAAATTAAAGTTAGGCACTTAAAAGTTGTTGATTTTATGGAAGCTTAAATGGTGTATTATTTTTTTCCTTAAAGAAAACAACTTTAATACAACTGATCAGATTTTGAGACAAAGTTGTCTTGCAGTTGTGAGTGAAAATGGGACTTCTGACTTACAATCAAATGGTGAACAATTACCCACATTTTTCTGTTGAAAAGATATTGTAAAATTGTGAGTTTTCGGTGTAAAGAAGATTTTTGCAGAAAGCTGTTTTTGACCATGTTTTTAAAAGTGAGTGAGCAAGAATATCCTAAGATATGATATTTCTGTTTAACTTGATATTTATTGTAATATTTTCATTGCTACAGAACTTTCAAACATTTTTGTTTGTTTTAATTTTCTCTTTCTTACTTTTAAGACATTTCTGAGCTAAAGAAATGAGATCTTTAATGTTTATCTGGATATGCCATACTACTGTCTACAAATAGGAAGACTTTTTATTCAAATGATCTTGATACTTTGAGCTCTTAACCCCTCTGGAACTGTTACCACTTTCTTAGTCTTTTCTCTTGCTCCTTTTTTTAAACAATGTCTTTGGAGTTTAGGAGAAGTTAACAAATAATTAGGAAGACTGAATGTTTGACTTTGCTATGCCATTGAAAAATTAAAATAATTGCCATTTTCTGGTTGAACCTGCCTGAACTAAGAAGGTGTGTTTTCATCTGGGACAAAAATGTATCTATGGCTACAGATCTGAGCATGTCAAACAGTGCACTATTTAGAGCTTCACTGAGAATGATATAAATAATCAGCAACTGATGGTTTATCTTCCAAAAGATCTCTGATGGTACAAAGATCCATAACCCCCACAGAAACTGAAAATTACTGGGAGATATTGTTGGGAGCTAAGTGTGGACGTCATAAAAGGTGCCCTATCATGAATATTTGATATCTCTGTCTGTGACCTGGTAATAGTGATGAGATAATTCTATTTATAGAGAAGTCAGCTCTCTTTTCTCTGAAGTAAAATCCCTCTCTCCCCTTTAGCTTTCTGCTGAACAGTCTGAATCTTCCCTGCTACCACAGAAGAGAAATAAGAGATGAATCCTTTGATCATCTGTTTCTTAAATGGAGCCTCCTTCCATTCTTACATGTTTGGAAATTTAAAAGAGAAGTGCCAGAAATATCTTCTGTGAAGAAAATCAAATAAGATATGGAGGGTAAGACCATATTAGTCCTGAAAAAGGCAGATAATATCATAAAGCTGTATAAAAGCTTTCAATGAGTCTTGAGTGCACAGGTTGGGGAGTAGACCATACATAATTTTTCTCTCCTGAACTTCCATGTACCACTCAATGGCATACCTGGTTTTGATAGATCTCCAAAGGAATAATCTGCTTATCCATGACATCTATTCCATCACACCGTAGTCTTTTTCTTTGTAATGAATCCCTTTGGACACAGCATGCAGCAAACAAAATCTTGCAGTCCAACAATATTAAAAGTGTTGCAGTGTTTTCTCAGTGATTTTCTTTCTTTTGACTTATAATGACATCCAGCACAGATTTACTGTCTTCAATAAATTAATTTTTGTGATGCATGAGCATTGACTAATACATTCTGTAACAACATGTGCAATTGTTGGAAGGAATGATTTCAAGATCATTTCTGTTAATTTCTTCATCCATTTTTTTTTCCCTCTAGGAACTGCACATGCAATGTATGATACCCTCTCTTTTCCTAACAAACAATTTTACATCATTGGTGAGAGGGAGGCCACAAAAATGTCTGAGTTTATTGTGATAAACTAGAGTAGACTTACGTCAACTGTTACATTTAAATATTATTTTAAATTATTTCATTCACCTTTTGGATTACTATTGTTGGAAATCAGACTTTTATATAACTTAGAGAAGATATTTAAGTAATTTTTAAAGTTACTAATTTTCCATGTAAAATTTACTTATTTTTATGATGTTGTTGAGTATATACGTGGAGTGACTCTCATGTTGATGACTGGGTGAATTCAAGTAATAGATGTGTCTTATTAATTTAAAACAGATCCCTGGGGAACTCACTTGTGTTGAAATTTATCACAGACTGGAGACGGTTTTATTTCCCTCTGTGTTTGTCTGTGTACTAGTAACGAATGACCTTGTTGAACGCATCACTGCACTATCAGCTTTATGCTTTTATTTTTAACCATGAAATTTGTTGCAACTTGAGAATTTTAGAAATGTGTCTTCTTATTCAGGAAAAACTACACTGTCACATATCCAATACTCACCTGAAGCAAAACACTACAGGCATAGCATTGCGGTATATGCATTACAATTAAAAGTACCTCATGGAAAAGCAGGAGGAAGGTAATGACATTAGGATGGATTTACTTGTTCTATATGTCATGGTAGACCTAAACAGACCAAAATGGGTTTGTACATGTCCTGGTTTGCCCAGACATGTTTTTCTGCTCTCTCTCCCTCTGTTTTGGGGAGAGGCAACTGCAGAAAGGAGGACGAAGAACCTGGAGCCACTGAGTCTGAGGACTGTGGCCTGCCCAGACTTGTTTTGAACCCTGGGGTAAACAAGATACATACAGTTGCCTTGTGCAAGACCTGTTCTGTGCCCAAATTCGTGTAAAGCAAGCCTATGGCTTCAACTACTATGGTCAGGCTTGGTGAACTGCCATTCTCATGGGCTATTCTGTGTCCAAAGGCCCATTAGTCTCAGGTTGTGTGGATAAAACGAGTTGAGCAGGGAGCACAATGCGTGCTCTGCCGTTGCATCTGCTCTCTGCCTTTGTATTCATGCTGCCTTATATCCTGAACTGCCTGGAAACGGCCTTCCAAGAATTTACCAGGAACAGGCTCTAAATACCTCCACGTGATCAGCCTGCATAACCAGCCTGACACTGTGCTGAGACTGCACATCACAAGACATCCTGCGTGCACCTGAAAGTCTCCTGTCAAGACAGGAAGTCCTGGAGATACACAGATCATCCAGAACAGACCAGGACCAGGTCAGAAATCGTCTACCTCCTTTCCCCAGCAGTCTGGGAAGAACCCGAAGTCTCAGCAGATGACAAGAATTCCCTGAAAGCATTTGGGTACTGTCTGAAGCTGTAGACAGCCCTGCGAGTCAGGAGATAGTGTTTTGTGAGTAAATACTTAAAGCCTCTTGCAATTCATCATTGCCTTCTGCCATAAGCAGAAAGGGGCTCCTTGAGTCCATCTAGTGGGCAAGTGGAGTATTGACTGGAAGCAGTACACTGACCAAAAAACCTTCTCTGCCAGTTCAATCCAGTTCAGTTAATGTTACATGTTATTACTAGTTATTGCTAGATCCTGTTATAACCTGTAAACAGTTTCCATGATGATGCAAAGAACTGATTGTTATTAAAATCAGTGATCAGGGTGGTGCGAGTTCTGAATATTGAACATTAATAAACAATATAAATATTTGAAAATATAATCTCCCATTAATTAATTACCCCTCCACTACACTATACTCTGCTGTCCTCCTTTAGAAGTCCTATTGCTTAAATAAAAAATAGTTTGCATAAATGTCTGCACATTATTTATTCCTACTTCTGTCTGTGTTTCATGATTTTAAGACTCCCTAGACTGTGGTGAGATCTTCCTGGCAACGAGGAAGATGTGGTCATCACTTCACTGAACATTCAACTCTGCTTCAGCAAATGGTGTTCAACACTGTTTCAGGAAGTGTGAAAGGATAAACCTGCAGTATTAAAGTAATGAAACAGTTTTTATGAGAAAGACTCTTAACTGTTTCTTTTTCTTTCACTTGTTTCATAAGGTCTGCAAGCTGTCGATTTTTAAAGGTATACATTTACTCTGATACTATATCAAAATAAAATTTGCCCAAACAGCTTTGTGGCCATTTGTTCTCTTGGACTCATCAATTTGAATGCAATTTGGTTAGCTACCCACCATTCTCATATGGAGAAGGTACCACCCACGTGTAGTCTAGGAACATAAAATGCTTTGGTATTCTTGTAGTTTGTTTTAGTATTTTTTAAAGTGTAAATTAGAAAATAAACATTTTTTTTTTCTTAAAAGACTTTATACCTAATCATGTATGTACTTCAGTTATAAGGTCTGAGACTTTAAATGTGGGGAGGAGCAGAGGGTATAATTGCATTAGAGAGAATAAGGAACAAGTAACTCTTATTTGCTGCTCGCACATTGCATTCTCCTAAATGTTCTGTAAATACCTTCATCCATGTCTGGACTTGACACAGAATATGTTATCTTTTACTTAATTAGTGATATTTTCAGTCTTTTCTTCTCCTGCAGTGAAAATGTATTTCTAAATTTTATGAGCTGCCAGACTTCCTCTAAGTGTGATAAAACAGCTTGAAGGCTCTAAGTAAAGGTTTTAGGTTGTGATTGACACAGAATAGTAGGTCATATGTTCCCCTGACAAGCAGTAAATTCTGAGCTGTACTACAAAATACAGGTGTTTCAAAGCAGGATTCTAACTGGATAACCTGTGAGCATCACCCTATATATCAAGTGTGGTAGAATGTAAACGGTTAGTGAAGAATCTTTTCTGGATGTGTGCAGGAAAAGAGAGGATACTCTGAGTGCCACAGTGAATTTATACCTAACCAATGGAAATAGGGATTACAGAATGCACTGGTGAAAAGCACACCCATCACTCAGACAGGCTTTGACAGAACCTTCCAATCAAAATTCGATTTTCTGACCCTGGCAGATTAATTTACAGACACACGCACAAAGTTTGAAGCCTTATTGATAAACAAATCACATCCTCACAAACAGACTTAGCAAAACGTCCTCTTGGAAATAACTGTTTTGAAAGCATAACCAGTCTATGAAATGCTGGAAATACATTTGCACAAAACACTTTGTAACATGGTGTCAAAATTCTTCATTGACAGTTAGGATTCTCCCCCTCCCCCCCTTATATTTTAATACAAAAGGTATTTTGGTACCATGTAGATGTGATGGTTCATGTTTTCCTAGCTATTCTGGAACAGTTAATGACGGTTAAAACAGTATCTGCTGGTTCAAATTTTGAACTACCAGGACTGTGTGGAAACTGTTTCTTGGTACCCTGATTTTCTCTGATACACATTTTCTCCTTTCTCTTGCTGCTTGATATAATTAGAGCTATTTGCATGAAAAGAGGCTGCGGAAGGGGTGGACTTAGAAATCCACCTACTCTTGCTGTTTACTCTTTGCATAAAGTCATAATCCCTGATGAAGTAATCCGCATTTCTGCAATGGCAAATCATTAAGCCCCACAAAGGAAGCTTCACTTCAGGGATTCTGATCCAAAAGGATTCTGAGGGTTATTACCTGACAGTGGATTTCAATGCGACCTGGAGACATCCAACATTTCTCTCTATCAATCCTATTTTCCTGATGCTGACTAGTATAATTGCCATTGTTTTCAATGAAGCAGAATAGTACTCTACATGAGAAAAAGGAAATGAATATTGAAGAAACAAAGATACCTCTTTCATGCAAATTACTTTACTAATAAATAAAAAAGAAGAATTAGAACCAGGAAATATAGGAGATGAAGACAAACTGTTGACTGAATTAATGCCTTTCACATTTTCCACTGAGGCATTTAGTTAACATTTAGTAACAATGTTCATTATACTTCGATAATTATTTAGGACTTTCTCCCTCAGAAGCAGGTGGTAGTGAAAGACTGTATTATGGTTCAGTAGTTAGGGATTCTTTTAAATCATTATGCAAGAAAAAGACTAAAGAGGAGTTTTTCTAGAGGGAGGGCTGGGAACCTGTGAAATAATGCAGCTCAATTAGAGAAGATCTGAAGTTAATGGAAGTGAGTTCCGTAGGAATTCTATACTTCAAATTAGCTGATTGAAATGAATGATCCAAATTAAACTTAAAAAAAAAAAAAAAAAAAAAAAAAAAAAAAAGCAGCAACACCAGCCCCTCACCACCCTCAAGGCAAAACTGCAAAATCTTTCCTTGTTTACTACTCACTATATAAGTAAAAAGAAAATGCATGTTAAATAGGTGGTGTATATCCAAATGGATGATGTAGAAGCCAGTGTTCAGGAGTTGTTACCATGCAGTAATATTAATGCTAATTGAAAGTCCTGCCCACAGAGCTGTTACCACAGTTCTGGAAGTTTGCTGAAGTCATCTGACCTTTGAGATTATATCTCATACTAACACCAAGATCTATTTCCACTGAGCTAGTTTTTAAGTTGTGTCCAACTTCTGAATGTATTTAGTACATATAGAATTATAGAATCACAGAATATTAGGTATTGGAAGGGATATTGAATGTTCATGTAGTCAAAGCCCCCTGACAGAGCAGGATCACCCAAAATAGGTCACATAGGAATGTGTCTAGGTGGGATTTGAATGTCTTCAGAGGAGAAGACTCCACAACCTCGCTGGGCAGCATGTTCCGGTGTTTAGTCACCTTCATAGTGAAAAAGTTTTTCCTTATTTTTACGTGAAACCTTCCGTGCTCCAGCTTGCAGCTGTTGCCCTTGTCCTGTCATTAGACATCACTGAGGAGAGACTGGATCCATCCTCCTGAGACTTACCCTCCCATGAATGAGGTCACCCCTCAGTCTCCTCTTCTCCAGGCTGGAGAGACCCATGTTCCTCAGCCTTTCCTTGTAAGGGAGATGTTCCTCTCCCCTAACCATCTTTGTGGCTCTGCACTGGACCTATTCAAGCAGTTCCCTGTCCTCCTTGAACTGAGTGAGCCAGAACTGGACACAATATTCCCAACCTCACCTGGGCAGAGTAGAGGAAGAGGAGAACCTCTCCTAACCTACTATCCACATACCCACAAGTACACCCGAGAAAGCCATTAGCCTTCTTGGCCACAATGGCACATTGCTGGCTAGTGGTCATCCTTCTGTCCACTAGGACAGACCTCACTTATACTGATACATGGGGTTGTTCTTTCCTAGATGCAATACTCTACACTTGTTTTTGTTGTATTTAATTAAATTTCTCCCCATCCAACTCTCCAGCCTGTTGAGGTCTTGCTGAATGGCAGCGCAGCCTTCAGGTGTGTCAACCACTCCTGCCAGTTTTGTATCATCAGTAAACTTGCTGATAGTGCACTCTGTGCCCTCATTCAGGTTGCTTAATGAATAGAGTAGTTCTGGTCCCAGTGCTGATCTCTGAGGGACTCCACTAGATACGTCTCCAAGCAGACTGTCCCATTGACCACAACTCTCTGAATTCTTTCCTTTAGCAGTTCACAATCCACCTTACTACCCAACCATCTAGACTTCCTCAGTTTAGCTATGGGGATGCAGTGAGAGACAGTGTCAAATGCTTTACTGAGATTGAGATAAAGATAAACCACATCCACTGTTCTACCATCATCTATCCACTTGGTTATGTCCTCATAAAAGGATATCAGGTTGGTTGAACATAACTTTCCCTTGGTAAAACCATGTTGACTGCTCCTAATGACCCTCTTGCCCTTGATATGAGTAGAGACAGTGCCAAGGATAAATTGTACCAGAAGCTTTCCAGGGATGGAGGTGAGGCTAACTGGTCTATAGAATCAAAGAATCATTTAGGTTGGAAAATACCTTTAAAATGATTGAGATAAACAATATAGAATCATAGAATCATAGAATGGTAAGGTTGGAAGGGACCTCAAAGACCATCTAGACCCAACCCCCTGACATAGGCAGGAACACCTCCCACTAGTACAACTCACTCAAGGCCTCCTCCAACCTGGTCCTGAACAGCTCCAGAGAGGGAGCACCCACAACTTTCCTGGGCAACCTGTGCCAGTGTCTCACCACCCTCACTGGAAAGAACTTCCTCCTAACATCCAGTCTAAATCTTCCCTCTGCCAGTTTAAACCCATTGCCCCTTGTCCTGTCATTGCGAGACCTTGTAAATAATCCCTCCCCAGCCTTCCTGTAGGCCCCCTTCAGACACTGGAAGGCTACTATCAGGTGTCCTCAAAACCTTCTCTTCTCCAGGCTGAAGAACCCCAACTCTCTCAGCCTGTCCTCATAGGAGAGCTGCTCCAGCCCTCTGAGCATCTTTGTGGCNTCGAGGACTTGGTTGGCTGTCTGGGCTGCATGTGCATACT